>JAHZNB010005882.1:0-13126 GCA_027744295.1 Callyntrura guangdongensis
GGTATGGACCAGGGCTCGGTCAAGTTCGAAAATGGGCACCCTGGGGGTCAAAGGGGGGTCAAAGTTCAAAGGAGCTAATTTTGACACCGTTGTGTGGTTTATTACTATTTTGAACGTATACCTGCCCTAGCATTTTACTTGGATATCATCGTCAACATTCTTATTACCCATAAAACAAACCCTCATAGTAGTAGTACGAATATCCGCGAAGTGCATGGGGTAAAGCAACATTTTAAGCTCCAGTCATTACTCATTAACTAGTATCTACACAAAAATAGATTATGAATGACTGTGCCGTTGTTGGCTGTCTTGTTTCTCTGCTTTTTTCGCCCCTCTCGATCCTCTCTGCCATGAAAAAATCAACAACAAATAAGCAGTAAAACAGTGGTTGTGCCAAAGCCAGCTATACTGGAATGAAAGAGAGCAAAGCTAAGAGTCAGGGAGCCTTTTGAACCCATCCCCGTTGGTCGCGTCATGTTTTATGGTTTACGGCCTATCCGTGAAAATTATGAAACCACAGCGAAAGCAACACGATTATCGGTTCATGGCACTGCTGCTGCTAGTGATGTTGCCATGTGCCATTACAGTGTCACCACCGCACCGATTCCCTACATGCTCACGGTGCTCTGTTCTAACTGGTATTAGACTACCTATAACATAAAAGAGAGAATGTCATTTACAGAATGAAAGTAGTAAGCCCATAATTTTTATGTCCAGCATTTTCATTACTTCACTGGTCTGGAAGTGATGATACCAAAAGAGCAAGCTTCGCTGTTGTAGCAGCAGATGATGATAGGGTCTATAATATAATAGCCGTCATAAAGATAAGAAAATGTTATATAAAAATATAAAAATGAAACAATGGAGCACCAATACTTGCTGGAAAAACCACAGGACGCTTACTCAAAAGACGTATAGATCGCCGCCGGTTTATGTTACTGCTGGTTGGTAGAAGTGAGAGAAAAAATGGTTTGTTGTAGAAGAACGCCCTTTGGAACGGAATTGAAATTAGTGTAAAAGGGAGCAAGTCAAATAGTAATGAGTAGCCATAATGAATGAGGACGATCATAACAATAAATTGGATAAATAGATAGATAGTATAACTTTATGAGATCGTTGGTTGACGGAAGACGGGAAGAAGTAACATTACAAAGCACAGCAAGTGTTCCTTTCTCTCTAGGTTCCATTTTGATTTACATACAGTCAAATTGTCATTTCTTCCTCTCTTACAGTTCCTTTATCTCAAAAGCGAGAAGATGGAAGTACAATCCAGCTAATTGCGTAGAATTTATATGCTGTTTAAAAATGCAATAATATGTAAACGAAGCTGGGAAGACGAGCAGGAAACTTCTGTTACCTACTTCTTTATACACTTTGGAAAGTCATACAAACTTTTGGAATTTTTAGTGACGCACACTTGACGTGTGCCGACCAATGTTTTGTATAACATAAAAAACTGGTGCCATAAAAGTGGTGGAAGCGTTCATCTGGATGCAAATGGGTGTGAAATATATGGAAATTTTAATTACTCATACTGCACCATCATTATAACAATTTTGCCGAAAGGGATGTTTAGAGTGAAAGTGAAAGTATTTGATATTAGTAATATCACCACTGCATTTACACATATATATGTACATTTTGTACAAAAGTGATGTGATTCATTATCATGAAAAAGAACGTTTTTTATCGGATCGGTGAACTATTTTCTCGCCGCATTGTCCCTGATGTATAATGGAACGAAATTAATGCTGCTGCATGAGTTGAAAGGGTAAAAAAGATGTGATGCGAGTTGTGATATTGATGCTTTTAAAAGAAAAAGTATCCGATGTAAATACAAGCAAGCACAAAAGGGTTTCTTTGCACTCCTTAAGTGAATGAATGAATGAGCCAAATGAATGTCATTCATGATGAGAAGGCGGACGCCAACGGTGATGATCATGATTATGATAGCAATGGTGATCACATCATGATGACTAAAAAAACGAACTAGGACGAGGGCTTAACTTTGTTGTACGCTTATTTTTTCAATAGGAAAGATGGGGAAATCCTTTAAGAAAAAATGACGCAACGTAGAAAGAAATAACTACATTCATAGGAATAGTTAGGGGGAAAGTAAGTAAAAAATGTTGTTGCACTTGCCCTTTTTCCTCTCTCACTTCCAAAGTATTTATAGTTTTAATGCGTACACTCGCTATATATCCTACCGTAATAACAGTAGAGTTCGGCATTCCTCTGAAATTGTTAATGGAATGCGTGCGTGCATACATCAGTGGTGGCATGTGTGTTTGTGTACCGAGAGAGAGAGAACTGTGCGATGCTCATGTGGGCCCATGTGTGATGTGTGTGTATTTTTAATATTTGTCAAAGAACTATGTATGTAAAAAAAGATCCCTCTATATCCTTGCAAGTTAGTAATCAAGAATACTCATTCCTTTTTTTCCTTACTCTTTTTTATCCAAAGTTTCTCCACCATTGAACCCGATTTTTCGTCCTCACTAGCTTCCCCTTCCAGTCCAACTCATTGCATACTTGATCCCTTTTAGACAATATAACAAATTTTTCGGATCTAAAAAACGGTATAAGTAGGTATGCATGGCATAGGCATCCACCGACCTCTTGGATGAAAAAACATAATTTCAACATATAAAAAATATATGAGATTACCGAGTGAGTAAAGCACACACATACACACATGCTGTCTTTGATAAAATATACGACATGATTAAAAAAGGGTCTTTTTTATCTGTGTGTGCATAAATGAGCGAACGAATGAATGGGCTGGGTTTTCTCTGTGTAAACTTTTTCTTGCAAAGAAATATTCATAAAAAACGAAGGTATAGAGGGGTGAGATAGTGTTGCATGCATGTATAAAAAATATGTGTATGTGATTAAGTATCTTTTTTGTTTTTAACCTTTTTTCTGATGATCCCATTTTTTATGTTGGAAAAAGTAATATGATCGTTATACATAGTGTTTGTTCAGTGAAGGGGTCGTCAAACAAGATGAAAGCGGAAAATTAGCAAAAAAGAGGGAGACGAGGGAACGGCCAAGTGCTAATCTATGCAAATGAGAAGAAAAGTCGGTCTGTGTGGGTCTTTTTGCTCCTGCCGCTTGTTGTTGTCCCTCGTATGCCTATATTGTTTTTGTGAGCTCAGTCGTGTTTGTGTGTTTTATTTACCCTTTCTAGAATCCCAAAAGAGTAGCATAGAAAAGCTATAGTGTTTGTGACATGCCAGACAGGCAAAATATTACTATTGCTATACTATCTGTTACTACTATGCGAAGGTTATTTGCTGTTTTGTACACATATGATGATGCATCTTAAATTTTCCCAATGTTTACACGAATTTGGGTTTAAGCTAACGTTATCCACATTTCTGAATTACATGAGTTATTTTTAGATTTTTAGTCACATCAGTGGACTGTTGTGTATTTTAAGTGTGTTTAAGGAGAGACCAACTGGTAACGGTGTTTGTATATATTTCAAATGCATGTATTCATTGTTTTTTAGTGATAGTGATTATAGTGATTGATAATATGATGCATTATTGTACCTATGACCATGCTACTTTTCGATTTATTTTAAAGTTTCGCATACTACAATTTGATGATCATTATAATATTCCAAAAAATGTGATGTATTACAAATGTACGAAACGTACAACGGAAGTATGAATTAAGAACACAAAATAGCAAACTTAAGTAAATTGAAATTCTGAATTGTTAACATCTGAAGCAACGTCTAAACTCTGAACATTTTAAATGCATGGATATTAAAACATTTTGCGTTGTATGTTATTGACAAAGAATAATTTTGTTAAACCATAGAGTTTTGAAGATGAAGCAAACTTTATTCCTTAATTTTTGTTGCTGCTAAGAAGATAAAATGATTATACTGGGCACTATGCAGGCTGAATTAAAAAAAAATAATCACACGTTGTCTCAATGGCAGTCGATGTTTGGCTGTACAAACAGCTGCAAAATAAAAATTTGTATTGTTGCGGATGATGATATTATCATTGAAAAACGAGAAGAGGATTAGATGAATAGCAACTACAAGTAGGTACTTACAGAGTAAATACCAGTAGTAAGTACAGTACAAGGTTTTCATTCATTATCTCACCTTCTCATTAGTATGCAAGTGAGAGAGACATGGACACTTATGAATACAGTTATCTGAATTTTATAAACCTTTTGAAATAAAGAGCGATTGAATGAATGAATACGCTCACAAGCGGAAACATGAGATAAACATTGGGCACACGCGTTATCCCTCCTGTCAAAACTAAAAACCACATTTTTTATGTTACTTGATGCGTACATTAGACGGGTATTTGGTTGATACAACATTTAGTATCCTTTTGTTCTAGTTATCTTAAATTTAAATTATGGTATAAAAATACATTGAATATTTATAACCGGCAGACTTCTCAAATTACAGGCTTTTTACACTGTAAATTGATCCCCGTGAAAGGTAACCATCATTTCACGTCTTCTTAGTTTCTATTTTTTATCAACACATACATACATATATATGGAACCATTACAAAACCGGATTAGGTCTTTTCGGATTTTTATCATAGTTAATACACTGGTAGACTCGTAAGATTTCTCGTTTTTGGTCATCCTTTCATCACTTTTCATTTACCGTATTACAGCTTTGTTAATTTTTCTTTGTCTTCTTTATCCTCTTCTTCTGTGTCTTTATTTCAAGCTCGTCCAATTTTCTCTTTTTCTATTGTCCTTAAAGTTCCATCCAGATAGAATGCACAAACCGAAGAAAATTGGAAGTTTAGAACAAAATACGATTCGTATAGTGATGCTCTGAGCAGTGACGAGAAAACACTAAAAGAATTGAGAGAAAAAAGAGTTACAGTAAAATGCTAGCGCACAACATTCACTGTTAGTTACGTGTTTCCAGTCATGCTTTTAATTTCTTTTAGGTCTTATTCTCCTTTTAATTTTCTTAAACTAACGGTGATTTTTTTGACATTTCATTTGCTGGGCTGCAAACAGCTTGTGTGGTGTGTGAAGAATTCTTAATCAACCTTTTCCATTGTCATTTTTTCTGTCACCGTCACCCAAACCACAGAGACATCAAAAGTATCAATGAAACTTTTTGTAATTCCACCTTCCATGTCTCTTTCGGGTATTTCCAATGTGAAAATGGAACTATTGTTGGTAGCATTCTCTCTGTAAAGAACAAAAAATTTGAAAATAACCAACAGGATATTCATATCTTGCTGCTACTATAGAAAGTGACATTTTTTAAATTCAAAATTGAAGATAAATGAACATGATTACAAGTAAGAACATACTTTTTTCTTGTCAAAAACTTGAGGGTACTTTTGAGACTATGAAAAAATTTTGCATAAAAGAAAGTCGACTTGGAATTTTTATTTAATTAAGGACATAATGAAAAATAGAAGACTAGAGATGACAACGACGAAATAAGGAGCATAATATTTTTTCTAATTCTTAATTAAATCTTTTCATTTTTTGGTGAAAGTTTCGTATATGACATCATCTTCTAGCAAACCAAACGCTAGTATTATCTCTGCCTCTTTCGTTAAAATCCTGTTAGAAGTGTAGTATTAGGTAAGCTTATATGTTTTTCAGCATAGTTTAAAAAGTAATTTCCTTTTTCAGAGAAGCAAAGCCAAAAAAGTTTTTAGGTAGAACGGTGGTAGCATTAGCAGTGGTAACAGCAGCAACTACTGTACAAAAGTAATTAGGTATTCCCAGTCTCATTAAACAAACTCAACTTCGTATTTTTTCAGTATATAGTATACGCAACTTAATCCCTAGTCATTACATAGGCGTAATATGGTAGTAAGACAGTCCTTTATAGCGCATGCAGCAACATAATATACAACCGATAAAACTACTTAAACGTTTTATATGCCTATAAAATTCGTACCCTAGTCAGCAGAAAAATTATAGCACTAAAGTTAGCATCTATCTGTAATGGCGAAAGGGGATTAGAAGAATGTTTCTTCTCTATTTCCACTATTTCATTAAAAATCTAGTCGTCATCATCATCGTCATCAAAGTCTCAAAGACACTAAGAGAAAATGAGTCTTTTCTCCTTTATAAATACTTCGCTTCCACTTCTGTTTCACTACTCAACTTATTGCGAGCTAACTGGAATGTAGATAAAAACATTCTCCTTGCTACCCTAAAAAGCTGTCTACAAGCGAAGCCACAAAAAATCTTTTAAACTCTGTACAGGCCTGTTAGTGTACAGTATGGTGTCTCTTTAAAACTTTTGGGTTTTTTTCATTAAGTTTTTTCCTCTCACTCCCTCTCTCTTTTTCTACTCTGACACAAAGACAACACTTTACTCTTGAAAAAGATAATAAGACACCGTTTCTAGTATATGAGTATCATTCATTCCACCGGTTTAAAACCATATACCTAACCAGATTTTCTCTCTCTTTAGTTGCGCAAGGGAGAGAGAGAGAGAAAACGAAGAGACGAGAAAAGGGCAAAACGATAAGGAGGCTTAAAAAGGCAAGCAATAAGCCCCTTTAAGCAATTTTATACATTTTAAGTAGCAAGTTTAATCATCATCAAAATATTATAGGACTACGTAGCGATGTACAGTTACGAGGAGGACCATGAGATCATGATACAACCATTGGTGCTGATGGAAGTGGCTGGTTAGAGAAATGAGTAGTACTATTTTTAATAGGGCATAATACTTAACTTTATCCTAGTATAGCATTTGTGGTAGAAGATGAATAAAACGGGTAGAAGCGTTTTAATGATTAGAATTTCTCATTAGTGAAAGCTGAGTTGGTGACGGGGGATTATGTAGGTAAAATGATTGCATCGTCAGCATCGCCATCATGAAGCTGTGTTTGTGTAATAAAACTAGCATTTTCTTCACTTTCCTTCTACGTCTTTACAGAAATGGTTGGTGGGTTTCTTAAAACGGTGATTACGATTACAACGGTTAGTGCTATCGCTGCTGTGCATGAGTATGTATAGTACACAATGATGAAGAAAGCTGATGAGATAGCCTGAATACATTAAATTCTCGGAAGAAATTTGCATTTGATGAAACTATTTCCTTGGTAGAGGAGGTGGGAAAATAGTGAAGATTAAAGCGGCAGACGCGAGTAAATGAGCTTTTCTTCCTGGTACATGTTAATAACTGAACGTTTTCCTTTAAATTAAACTAGCGTTGTTAGATGGAGAGAGAAAAAAAGTAGAAGAATAGACCTGCTAAAATGAGACTACTTCTTCCTATTTTCTCTTTAAGTTATAGTTGTGTGGGCTTCACCAGTATAATGTGTAATAATATAACATAGTCTCTCTTAAGGGGAAGGAAAAGTTAATTTGCTTGAGTGAGAAGATGAGAAAAGATGAAAATGAGAATGGTGATGAAGTAAATGATGATAGTTTTTACAAGGCAGCAGCAGTAAAAGTACTAGTGGTATGAGCGAAACTAAGTAAATGAAGAAAATTAGAATTAAGTATAGCAAAGAAGACAAACTGTTGTACTATACATATAGAACGCATTCCATAACTTTATTTCACGCCAGAAAGGTAATGTTTCATTATGAGGTAGAGGAGTGATAGTGATAAAGTAGGCAGCTATCTAATTTCACCATAATTTAGCAAGCTTACGCGCTTTCCAACAACATTCTCGTCGTCATTTTCTCATCACTTTACAAAATACAAGAAGACAGAAATCTTTTTGAAGCGCTTGCACAAAGTTTAGTGAAGACCGAATCATTGGGGAATTCAAGGAGCATAAGAAAGCAGGCTTGTTGGAAAGTTTTCTCGGCTTCTGTTCCACGTAACTAATGAGCTTCCTGCTTCTTTATTTTTGCGGAAAGGAGAAGAAAGCAAAACTGATGAAGGCTTTAATGAAACTTTTCTCACTAATTGTTCTTGAAAGAAAAGATGGTTTCTTTTATCATCATCGCCAACGTAACATCTAATTTGGGTTGTTTATAATTAATTTGAAATATAATTTTAGGAAGAATCAAGTGGTTTGTAACAAAATACATGATTGTAAATATCGACGAATAAAAATTTTCAGTGACGTGTTAGATTTAACATTATTCTAATTAGTAATCGCCAATTTCAATATATGAAGTAATGTACAAAAATGCTATTTCCGCATCATGGCCGCTACGTAGGTGTAAATACATGTTTGCAGTAGTAGCTTCATTCAAACCCCAGTAAGTAAACGACTGTCAAAGGGGAAAAGCCGGGGAGTTTCTCATCAGCAACTGGGCTTGTTCTTTTCCCTCTTTTCCTCATTCTCTTTCCAATCACTACCAACATCAGTTTACATGAGGACATTCCCGACTATCATGCATGCATGTAGGTATTCTACTGATCATCAAAGGAAAGACAATACTGCATACATAAGAGGATTCATTTCACTAGCTCTTTGACTGGACCCTACAACTGAATGGCCGTCCGTATACACGCCTGCTGTATTTTGTTGCAGTTAATGTGGGGGTAATGTTGTGTTAGCGGTGTATTGTTTAGGCCATAAGCATGAAACGCTATGTCAGAAAGCAAAACGTCAACCTATGTTCTCACTGCTCTTGTTTAACTATTTTATATTTTATTTATCCAAACATATACGCACTAATTCACGTAAAAAATTACACTACTGCTGGTACATACATAAATAGTGGAGACAGACGAGAAAGTAAAGAGGGGTACAAGCTAGGCAGAAGTGGAAAGAGCGAGCGTAATCTAAAGTGTGGCGATGGTTGGAAGTCGCGCATGCTAGATTACAACCGTGCTTTCTCTCCCCCTACCTTCCTCTGTACACGAACCAACCCGGAAATTTTTACTTACACACAGTAAGTGGAAAACAGGATAAAGACAATATATACGTAATTCTTTTAAATGCCGCATGCATACATTGTTGCATGATACAAATACAAATACAACCCGTAGTGAATGATATCTACGTTCTGATGAACACCGAAACAAGGCATAATATAATTATTACTCCGACCAGCTCGGCTCCCTTTTTACCATCTTAATTTACTGATAGAGCAACGGGAAGCCTTTTCACTATTATGGATGAACACCATGAATCTAGTTTTTAATTTTCTTTTTCAGCATTTTTGTATACTTATTCATACATATTTTATTTTTTGTTGATGTTTCAACAATTTTTCTGCTTTTAATTGAATTTTTCCGGCATAATTAAATTTTTCGGTAATTAGAACTCGGAGAGAGTACAAGTCAGGATGCATGACTCATGATTTATTTCAATAATTGAATCATCAAACGTTGAATAAAAACTCGATGGATAAATAATATTTCTTATGCGTTCTCTCTTCGACCCTGACCACAACAAAATTTTCCACAGTGTGGAGGAAAGTTGGTATTTCTCTGGCAGTTATGATATAATAACTTAGCACGCTACGTCATGCGTCAGTTGGGATCTTTAGAAATTGAAAACTTCTGTTCTGTTGATGACGAAAGATCAGATCAGGAGGTGAATTCTCTCTGGCATTCTTTGACATACTGACAACTACTCCAATATAATACGTATTTCCAACTGAAATTAAAAATGATACATTTTTGTATGCTTTTTACTTCAAGCAATGCAGTTGTTTGTTGCAATATTGATAATATTCAGTTTGAACCCGATCAATGGAGAGATACAAAATTCAAAATGCATCGCTAAAAATGAAACCCTTCTCGTCCTGATCTTTTCAATTTCCAGTTGAATGGATCAAGAAAAAAAAATCAATATAAAAATGTATATACGACAATAACATTATATACTTTAATACATATAAACGTAACTGACACTGACTCTGACTTGTGAATGAAACGATAGGGTGGTTTCCGAGATGGGTAACGTACTATTATAAAAAAGGTTAAAATCGATGCATTACGTTTTAAATGCAGTACTCATTCAGCAGTGTGCTGCATTTCCAACAGAATATCATGTAAGTGAAAAGATTTTTTATTCGGTTATGTGGATAGTAGATGTGTAATGTACATGTCTACAAAAGGACGAAAACGGTCATTTTTTATCATCTGGAGCTCGATAAACTATTTTATTTATGTATGTGTATGCCATTTATAAGTAAGCAAAAATACATTCCCTGTAAATCTAAAAAATAATTGTATTTATTAAGCCTAACTATCAAAATCTAATGACTATAACTACCCCAAAGAATTTATTTCCTATTACTCTACCTATCACGCTTCCATATGTGTCATGGGTTTACTGTAAACATGTGCTACGTGCGCTTTGCATCATGAATTATATTAATCAGTTTCTGCGTGCGATGGTGTAAA
Source organism: Callyntrura guangdongensis (assembly GCA_027744295.1). Lineage (NCBI taxonomy): Eukaryota > Metazoa > Arthropoda > Collembola > Entomobryomorpha > Paronellidae > Callyntrura > Callyntrura guangdongensis. The sequence continues at coordinate 10,300 of JAHZNB010005882.1, forward strand.
AATTGACAAGCAAATTCACGATTGGGGTATCTGGTTGATGTACTGTACATGCAGAAAGTTTAGAAAAAAGTTGACAGATAGCGCTTTCCTATTTTTGTGTATTTGTGTGTATCTGAAGGTTTTACTAATACCGGTACAAACCGGTGAAAATATAAAAAGTCTGATACAGCTGCTGGAATTGGTTGTTCCATGAAAATAATGCACTTTCATGCCAGTCTGTATTCAGTATGCACCGAATTCAAGATAGCAAAACAGTACACGTACACGAGAAGGCAACAAAAGAATTTTTGGCAGTGTAACTTTTTGTTGTAAGGTGCGTTGTGCAAGAGATTTTATACAGCTCTGAACAACATTTTCATAAAGTCTTTGGTTGGGAAAAATGATTTTATACATTTATATACACAGTGTGTACTGTGTACATATCCACAAGAGATAGGGAGAGATGACTCAATTTTTTATGCGTAGGGAAACTCAACTGCATGAATGGCTTCCAGTTTTTTATACCTTGGGCAAAATGCTACTTACCTAACCTATATTTTTTGTTGTGAGGAAAGACCATAAAAGACCTTGATCCTCTATTTTTTATCTCGGGTTACCATTTGAGGCTACTGCACCACCGCAATGAAAACAAATGTGGGACCAATATGTAAAAGTTTTCATACTTTCATAATGATAATTTTTCTTCCAATATCTATTCTGTGACAAAATTTCTGTGTTCTAATTTTAACAAATAAACGTAAAACTTGCAATGCACTAAAATTAAATTGAAAATTTTTGTTTTTCTTCCGATTAATAAAAACTGTACATTGTAATTGTAACAACAGCGGTAATTGAGAACACCAAAAAATTCACAAAGAGGAACAAGTTGTCTATTGCCATTTGGTAGTAATCCTTGTACTATACTCCTTTTTTCTCCACGTATCTTAATTTAAGACCAAAAATTTATTTAATTAAGCACAAATAACTTTCGAGAAATACATTATTTGTGCCGGCACATATATTTTATGGAACTATTGGCCTTAAAAGTACAAGTAATTCGATAGTCGTACCTATGTATACTTATCGTTTGTATGCACATATTCAAGGCTGCTTTTAGTAAGCGTAACCAAACCAGAACCCGACACCTGATCATACATTGTATTATTATTAGATTGACCTTTCTACATCCTTACCTAAATAATATTATTGTAAATCTTGCATATTCAACTTTATTCTCATTATAATTCAAGCACCCTTTTAAAAAATGTGCACCTAAAATATGCATAATAGGTCTACATGATCCCATGAACCGACCTACCTACACATAAAAGATGTATACACGAGAATTACAAGTGGCATGTGCGCATAATTATCCGTCGTTTCAATTCAAATGCTTATCAGCATGATTACAGCTTCTGTAACAATAACAATGACACGACCCCTGCACTAATGAAAAGTGAAACGAATGAACTTTTACTAGTCGTGTGTGTACAGATATGCCGCACAAATATATATTTATGCTGTATTTCGTTTATATTTTAATGTAATACAAGGATAATATTGTAGGAAGGTATTTCTGCTCTCTTTTTTTTATCCATTCGTCAGTAAAGAAAGGTGCACCCAGACAATGTAAAGTATTATAAACTATCTCACTAAAATACCGGCTATTTTTTGCTTGCCATCGTAGATTACATGTTCGTATCTGCATAACATTAAAAAGAGCTGTATAGATCTATCTACATTTTTCCCCTGTCGCTGCTCCGCTATTCCACTTAAGCTATTATTACATGCGAAATGAAACGAAGGAATGAATAAATGAAAATCATAATAAATGAGTAGAGAATAGAGAAACAGCAAGTTGAAGAAGGCGACGCAGCAAAGTAGCAACAAAAGTGGTAATAATAACAATAGACATTATGAGAAATGACATGAAGGCGGCGGTTGTATGTACGGTGATTCGGAAGAACGAGGGAGAAAAAGAATTACAATTTTGTATTGTTATAATGCATAATAATAACCAAGGAAAACCGTTACGGTTGTACTGCGCGCTGTCCGTGTGTGTGTGGTGGCAGCCTGCCATGTTTGTCGTATAATTTCTGACTCCACATACGTGAGTACTTGGTAATGGTAAAACTAACTACTCACTACACAAAATATAATAACGACATCGCCTCCGCATCTCATTCGCATTAGCAATGAGATATTACATTGTCACATATGAGTTAACGCAGACAACAGCGGTGGTGGTAGGAGCAGCAGTCGAGCGGTGTAGTTAGGAGATGGGGATAGTCCACCAGAATAATTTCAGACGTGTAATAATAATGTGCTTACAATTTTAATATGACTCTCTCTCTCCCTCCCTCTTCCCTCGCGCTCATCTCTTAAGACATTCACAGTGGAAACAGCAAGCTACACTTTCGCCAACGGCGGTGTCGGTACAGTTAAATTTAAAAAAAGTAAGTGTAATGATGACGAAGGCGAAGAAGCAGCCAAAAGCACATAACTTTCCATTACAACTCATTTCATTTCATGGACATATATTTTTTCACTGTTCCCCTCTCACAGATGAAGGAAAAATGAAATAAGTAGAAAAGGATGATTTAATGTATGCATCAAGGCAGGCATGCATACATGATTATTAAAGTATACACGAAATAATGTATCGCACGATGATAATACATTTTTTTTCAACAAAATACACTTATCTTTGTAAGCTTGGTATATACTAGTTACATTTACTTACTTATATTTATTATTATTACACTTTTTCACTCAGGATTTTTTGGAGAAAAAGTAAATAAGTAGTCTCTCAACATTAATGCTTTGCAGTCGTCATCGTCCGTTTTTT
>JAHZNB010005883.1:0-30964 GCA_027744295.1 Callyntrura guangdongensis
TTAAAATATTGAAGCCACAAATAGCTTATTAGATTGTAAGAACTGCGCGAGAAACATTTGAGAGTGGTCGGGGTAGTGGCTTGTCCTTGGAGATTCAAGAAATTATAACATAAGTATGCAATTCTCTTGAGATATATTTTTTCTGCAGGCTATTGTTCATGCTACTTGTCACATGTTTACACATTAAACCAATGACTATGGATCGAGATGTAGTCATGAATTCATCATAGCGTTTAAAAATAGGGTTGCAAGCAATTCTTTGCCTGGGACACTAATTACCAGTATTTTTTCTAATCAGTCAATACCATTTTATTCTCTTCAAAGCAACAAAGTAAAGTTATACATAAGTTGAATTAAACCGATAGGACAAGTACTCATGTACTGAGAGTTGTAACATTGATTTCATTAAAATATGTTTGTTTTTATTGTCTTTTCAACAAGCCAATCAACAGGCACGAGGAAAAGTGACATTTGAATTTGTTATAAAAAAGCTTGAACTTTTGTAGCTGGTTTGACTAATTTTGTATGAACTACAAACAGGTTAACAAATTTATATTGCACCTGAGGAGTGAAATTGTTCGTTTGCTGACTGCTGGGAACTGTGTTACCCCTTTTGTGTCCACCACATCGTGGTCTTTGCCGAGGTCGGTTTTTCATTTGTCGAGTAAGAGGTCCGGGCCGTAGCCTTGAAACCGACACGTCAGGATGGTAAGTCTCAAATTTGAACATTAACTAGTGCTTTCAAACCACTTAATTAATTACAAACCCTTGCTTTGTTTGGCCTCTTTTATTTATGTAGTGTACTACAACAGTACAGAATGATTGATATGTTTTATTGGCTCATTAGCTTAGTCAAAAGCAAAAAAAAATATATGCGTAAACAGAATTGGATGCATGCATGCATGCACATAATGCTGGATACGAATAGCACGTTAAAGTACAGTTTAGTAAAATTTCGGTTGAACGGGATGGGGCAGTGAAAGAAGTGCAACCCACCCGTAAAGTTTTCGTTTAACGTAACCATTAAAATTTTATTTGTTTGCGTTGCAACGGGCTCAATAATAATCAATTAGACTTTGGGTAGAACTTTTTGGTTTAAGTGCTAAAACACACACCATAATAATATCAAATAACAAGTAGTGAATAGCTCCTTAGGAGTAATTAGACTGCAAATGCAAAATGAAGAGTAGTGAAGTAGCGTTCAACATTTTTGATTTTATTGCAAAATTGCATTTGATTATTTGATTGCACCGAGCACGGAGCACGCAGTATAGAAACAGTGTTTGGCTCACTCATAATTTAGATTGGGGCCTTTGCGCTCAACATATGTCGTTATGGTTGATATTGATCAGAATATTGCATGAAGATAAAAGAATTTTTTATAAATATAGTCATATATAGTAATTCCGTGTTTTTGGAGGCGGTGTTTTCAGTAAAAACCACATCAGTGTATATAAATAGTCTACGTCCCTCCCTAGTCCCCAGATCCAGATAGATATGATTTGAAAGTTTCACACAATCCCTTCGATTAGTTTTTTAAATGTATCTATCCATCCACATCCTACAATACAACGAATATTAAAGACCCAAAAATGCCTGCTACACCAAATGCCGTCCCTTCTACGCCACATGGAGTAGCGTCTAATGTAGCACAGACTGGTGGTAATAAACCTGGAGTGGCTGGAGGGAAGCCGAATACGGTTGTAACAACAGCAAGTGGAAGTAATGCAGGTAACAATCCAGGAGGAGGTCTTATCAAAAGAGCCAAAAGCAAGACGAACGCGATACAGCCCACAACGTCCAATAAATCAGGAATGTCATCTCCACTTGTGAAAGGGTTTAATGTCCATCCGGGAGCTTTGCATAATTTCCGAGGGCGCAAAGTACTAAAACAATTAATTTAATCCGGTTCACTTTTACGTACCTCCAATATATTCATCCACTTGTAGTCAATGAGCATTAAATGCGCGATTAAGAGAGGGAGACATAACCTTTCTTCTCATCTTTATTACGTCGTGTAACTTTCCTTTTCGACATACGCCAGGTCGAAATGTAGTCTCAGTCTCACGAAACTTCCTATTTCCTTTTTCCTTTCCCCTTTGCAATGCATACCGAAAACTTTCATGTAAATAGTGTTTTCAAAGTAAACAGTTGATTTGTGACCATAACCAAGCACCGTATTTAATATCAAAGCACAAGTTTAAAAGTTTTTTATAGTTGATAGTAGCCAACAGTGAGCGAATTCGAAAACAAAACGGCACTGGAACTAAAAGGGACAGTGCCGAAATATTTGTTAAAGCACTTGTGTATAAACGTTTGCAAAATAAATGTAAAATATTACCCAAGACTAGATTTTATGTACTTCCCAAAACAGGTCCATTTATGACCGGACACCAAATATGTAAATGTTCCAATACTCAGATTATGTCAGTATTTTTACAATTGAGAATGGCATCCAAAGACTGTTTACTGTAAATATACTGTTTACGGCACATATAAAAGTATATAGGTATGCAACTTTTTGAGCCATTTGCTAAGGTCCAGGGAGCAAACCCAGAAGCAACGCTAGTCAAATAAAATGACAAAATAAAGATGTGATAACGACCATTACCTCAACTGTACTCTGCAAGCTGACATTGACATTCAATTAGATTAACGGTTTCTTTTTGAAATCTGTACCACTACATTGTTGCAGAGTCCACGTTCTGGGCAAAGCAAGGGTCTACAACAGAAAATGGCCAAGGAGAATCATGTTTGGTAGTTGCAAAAATTATAATTCCATAAATTGTAAATGTTTTTCGCAGGGTAATGAAGCTTCACTTCAGTCTGAGATGTGCTCGCATTGTAAGCCAGAATACTTTTGTGGGTGCTAACATCTAATCTCTTTTTTAAAATTGATTCGAACCCTATTCACAAATCAAAAACAATGCCGTCACTTTTTGCAGTTGACCCGGACGAGATCAAACGGTTAGGCAAACGGTTTCGAAAGTTGGACTTGGATAACTCCGGCTCCCTTTCCATCGACGAGTTTATGACGTTGCCGGAACTTCAACAGAATCCTCTAGTACAGCGAGTCATTGACATATTCGACGCGGATGGAAACGGGGAAGTGGATTTTAAAGGCATGATTTTAAGATATTTTGTCCATGTGTATACTGTCTAGATCTTTGCTATAAATAAAGTGTCAAGCTAGAATTAATCCGACTGCCTTTGTTGAATTTATCAGAATTTATACAAGGCGTCTCTCAGTTCAGCGTGAAGGGTGACAAGGAGTCCAAACTCCGTTTTGCTTTTCGCATTTATGATATGGACAATGACGGGTACATATCCAATGGAGAACTGTTCCAGGTAATATGCTGTGCGAGGCACCATCATCAGAAAATCAGTTTTTTACTACAGTTACTTTCATTGTTATTTATTATTTATGTAGTGATTTTGTGTATCAGTTGATTTTGCGGTACTCAAAAATATCATTCTTTGTCTTTGTCCGTCCGCATGTAGTATCGGAACGTTTACTTTACTGCTCGTTTTAAAAATTACAGGTTCTAAAGATGATGGTGGGAAACAATCTAAAAGACACGCAGCTTCAACAGATCGTTGACAAAACAATTTTATTTGCTGATAAAGACGAAGATGGCAAGATCTCCTTTCAAGAATTTTGCAGTGTTGTGGGTAACACTGATATTCATAAAAAGATGGTTGTGGATGTCTAGACACTAGGCTTGTACATAAATATTTACTGTTCGTTGCAAAACCTGCGACACTGTTATCTTATACATTGTAAAGTTGTAAAATATTTGTTACCCTTGTATAAAAAATAATCAGACCCAAATCCGATTCCATTTATCACAAACACACAAGATACCCAACAAATTATCGGCATTACGTTATGCAATTGGAAACTTTAAACTTTAAAAATATCCAATTTAATTAAAAGTAAGGAAAAACTTGAATCTTTGTATTTATGCCAGATCATCATATGAACTTATTAATGTCAACCATACAACTGTTGTTACTTTCTTACTATATAATTATGTATGTATAAATTATTATATAAAACAATCGCTGTACAATACATAGTTCTTCTATCGTTACCCGATTTCCGGATATCAACATCTTGTAACAATTCAAACCCCAGTGGAACCGGTGCATTTATGTTTTCAATAACAATTTAAGTACCTATTCAATCTTTTAACAACAACGCCTAGATCATTTTGTTGTACAAAATAAGTTTAACATAACATGATATACATTATACATACATACCTAGAGATATTCGAAAATCGAGTACTATTGAATATGAGTTTCTTAAAATATACATATATAAAACGAGTTTTTCAGAAAATAGTTAAAAAGAGAATTATCAAGAATAATATACGAGTCCCGCCCATCCCGTTAACTTCGCTAGTAGTTTATTCCCAGCGTTCACGATAAATTGTCCCTTTTTCATCGCTAGTCCCAACTGTTCCTGGTAATGTACTCACTGTGCAAAACACAGGAAGCGTCGTTTCAGTCAGTTTAAATTACAGATTTACAACGTTGTTTACAACAATAGGATATGTATGTTGATGTTAAATCGAACGCTTTGTAATTATAATTATACAACTATTAGTGATTTTACTGTTAAAGAGTAAATCAGTGTCATTTTGGTTGCATTTTGTTTTATTTATTATTAAATTTTTCCAATTATATGTACTTAAAACTTGTGATTTGCTTCATCTTATTACCATTGCATTTAACAGATTATATCAGATTGTAATGTAATTAATAGTAAATTAATAACCAAAACGTTTTTTGAAATGTACACACACAGACACATGTTGAAATTAGCCCGTTTATTCAAATATTTTTCGCCAGAAGAATTAAAAAATTCTTACTTCACCCCCTGTTTTAATCAACTTTGGTTCTCTTTTCCAAAATGTCTATTCTTAATTATCAAGGTTTTCACGTTTTCACATGATCATAAAAATTTGTGTCCTTATATTGTGTATCGTGTTAAGCGTAAACGTAACCCTTGCTGTTTGCGGCAATTTTACATTATATTGTGATTGCCCTAATGATGGGACTAATTGTTGTCCTATCTAAAAAACTTTTAAGTAGCACTAAAATAGATTTTTTTCTGAATACAAGTTTACCATAAAATAAATTTACGGATGCCTTGTCGAAGCCAAAAATTTGCCAATAATGACTTTCGCATAAAGTATCAACAGTTGACATTGACAGTACTTGTTAACATCTAATCTTGTTAAACATTATGCAATTTTCTTTAGGTGCTCCAATAATATTAACACCTAAATAAACATTGCCACTTACGGGCATACCTAATGTACTAATAGAATGAACAATATTTTATTAACATGTAGGATGAAGTTAAAAGTTAATTGATTGCGTTACTCGTTTTTTCGTTTTAACTTTATCGACAAAATCATGACCAAACATCCTATATTAACCTTTCTTATAGCCAAATATTTAATACATCATCTTAATACATAAAATGACTGTAATGTCTCATTATGAAACATTTCATTACTTGAGGATGGGTTAGCAGTGCCGTGGGAAGTGGTAAAAGCAAATGTTTGCTATATAATCCATTGCGAAAACTTATAGTTGCAGGAATGGAAGCCACTCATTTGGGATGATTTTGTATCAGGTTATCAGGACGCGAATCTCGCCTCCATATTGCAATTTGTAAGTAATTTTAAAGATTGGCTAAAAATTATTTTAATTTATTGATTGATTACAACACAAGCTAATCTCTTTTGTTCAGATTTCAAAACTATAAAAATATTGATGATCAAAATTAACTCGAACATGACGATAATAATAGCACCATCATAATTCAATATCCTCTCCCATGTGTCGATGATGCAATTGTACAATTTGATCTGGTGCACCTTTTCCTTTTCTCTATAGATCAGAATAATCAACACTGATTGCAGCCACCTATTTACCTAGACATGCATAGATTTGGTTGACCCAAGGTCAATAAATACATTACTTTAACTTCATGTTTGACAATGAGTCAAAGAAAATGCAAACGAACGATGTTATATATGCTTGTGCCGTTTAATAAATGAAACAAAAGATTTATGTTTAGAAACAATGTATTTTATTCAAACATCGGGAACCTATCAAAAATTTAAACCCCAGCCTGTTTGGCAGCGATTCTTTTGTTTCTTTCCTCGGCGATGGAAAGTTTTACACCCTTGCCCTTAGGAAGTGATACGAAAGGCTTGTTGCCTTTGCCGATGATGAACACGTAATTTAACCTGAAAGAACAAAAAAAGTGTTGTAACTACGCCATTCTATTTGACTATCGCAATTCGCAACTAGTCCGAGATAAATGTATACTGACGGTGTCAACTCTCATGGTAATGCACTTATGGCACATCATAAGCATAAGTGCGACCGTTGAAAAGTTAATTCATATAGCCTCCTATTTGATCCGTGAAAGTATTTTATACAAACTATCACAGCCTCCGAAAGCGGCATGAAAATTGATCCATATTACTAAGTTTTATACCTAGTGGCAAAGACGTGTCCCATACTATCCTTTACGTGCACAATATCGAATGACCCTGGGTGACGTTCTCGGCTTACAACAGTACCAACACGACCCAAGTTACGACCTCCAGTGATCATACATAAATTTCCTAAGAACAAGATTGCAAGAACCAACATTACGTTTAACAACATTTAACAACAAAGGTACCAGTATATTTAAGACTGGATTTTAGTGATATATCCATTTACCAGGCTCGAATTTGATGAAGTCAAGAATTTTTCCGCCAGAAATGTCCACCTGGACAGTGTCGTTAACTTTGATTAAAGGATCTGGGTACCTTATCGTTCTGCCGTCATTAGTAACCACAGATGGAACTCCTTTTGCTCCAACCTGAACCCTCCGGACCTTGCAGAGCTTATACTAAAATAAAAATTAAATTCCATAAGTCAACCGCTTACAATTATTCAACAATAAAGGTGATTGTAATAACAAGTCAGGTTTTCAAATAATCATTAATTTTCATTGGATTATGCCTGAAATTGTAGATCATCATTCTAAATTTGCAATTATTATTTGATTACAATATATCACAAATTACCTTTGCTTCTTCTCCCGTGATTCTGTGAATGGTGAAACGACCTTTGACATCGTAGATGAGACGGAAATTTTCTCCGGTCTTCTCAATCTCAACAACATCTACAATAAAATGGAAGATTTAACAAATTATTAAATAAACACAAGGACCATTAAAACATTTCCAAGTTTTAAAAAATCTACTACAAACAGACGATTAAAAAATTAAAAGCTGCTTAAAATTAACTTCACTCAATTTAGTGTTATACAAACGCCGCTCTATTTGACTACCGAAATTTGTCGAAGCTAGATACAATACTGTCAACTCTCATGGTAATGCACTTAATGCACATCATAAACATCAGTGCGACCGTTAAGAGTTTAAATTCATATAGCCTCCTATTTGATCCGTGAAAGTATTTTATAAAACTAACACAGCCTCCGAAAGGGGCAAAATATCTTATTCTTAAATATTTATTGAACTGATACACATCACTAAATAAGTTACACGAAGTGGTAGAGACTTGTCACATACTGCCCTTAACTTGACAATACTCCTTAAGTCCTAAATGTTTTTAGAAGCTGTTTAAAATTTACTTCATCCACTTTTATACCGTCTAGCAATAATACGGTAGGTGACAATTAGTATACTAAATACCTTACGATGATTGCTAAAAATCAAAAATGTGAAGGCATCGTTCAGTATTAATTTGTTTCAAACATTTCACATAAGTAGGGTGTACAGGAAAAAATGTATTACACTAAAATATAAAATAATCGTCCAAGTTAAAACTTATTTGTTAGCTTTACTTTATCGTTTAACTGTCAGGATCGATAATAATATCAAACTATGCCAAACCCAATATCTTTTAACTATCCATTCAAACGATTTAAACTTTTTGGTGTCGCGTTCACTTGCAACTTGGCACGAATTTAAATTTTGGACATTTCACTGCCAGTGAGTATACAAATATCAAAGCTTAATTCTTACGCTAACTAAATTTTATTACTAAAATAGTTAAAACTTACCATGATGAAAATTAAGTGTCCTCCAAGGAATTCCTGAAACTGAAAATGACCAAGATACGATGAGACAATCTAACTGCTGCAGTTCAAGACAGCACGATTACACGAGAAAGGAATGAAGCGGCTTGTTAGTATGTCTTGCTCAGCATGCACAACTAAATTTATATTTTCCCTTCGCGCAGTGAGTACCACTCTGCTTGCAGTCCGTCATAGACAGCCATAGAGGGCTCTTGCAGCATCTCGTTTGGCTGGTTAGGTACGTAAATATGTACGGCATAAGCCGATCAATAAAGTAGAAAGAAAGAATATTATGAACAAAGGAGAATATTAAAATTAAATTAGAATGGGAATGCCGAATGGAATGCGTGTTCGCAGTTTGAATGTAAAATATCTATTCTGCTTGGCTTTATAATACCTCAACTAATTACAGCTTATACTATAGCGCAGTGTATTTACACTATATAAATGCACGTTGGTTAAAATGAAGTACTATTTATAGTGTTATGAGTTTAAACGATATTTGAGGTTTTTTTGATTGAATGTGGTTTTATTTTGTCAACGTTTCGACACCAGACAGTGTGTCATCATCAGGACAAAAAGGCAAAGACAAGGAAAAATAGATAGATTTTCATAGACATTTATAAGTATTTCATTTGCTGGTTACGAGATCGTGTCGTCTAGATGCTCGTATACATGATAGCCGGGCAGGAATATGCCCGGCATATATACTGAGGTGACAAAAAACAATTATTTTTTTGATGAAACAAAAATACCGCATACTAAAAAAACGTTGGTACTGTTTGCGAAGGGTCCCCAACTTGTAGCGTTCCAAAACGCAAACTACCTGTTTCCAAGTGGAAATTTGGATGGCTACAACTTGGGGGCCCTTCGCAAACCGTGGTAACGTTTATAGTATGCGATATTTTTATTCCATCAAAAATATTTGTTTATGTCACGTCAGTATATATGCCGGGCATATTCCTGCCCGGCTTTCATGTATACGGGTATGCTGGACGACACGATCTCGGGAAGTAATAATATGTGCAATAAATTGGATTCTAAAAACTCACATTACTGGGACACCATGCGAAAAAAATGAAAAAGTTAGTTGCCCGCTTTCACGCTTACAAAAGAGGCGATTTTTTGCGATTTTTGAAAATCGGATTTTTTGCCTAGATGATAAGGTTTTTAAATTTTTTCGCGTTTTTCGTTAAATGATCTTGTTTTCAAAAAAATCAAATAATGTTTTCAAAATCCGACAGCGGATTCGGAATCTCCGTAAAAAACTGCACTAGGCTTAGGCTTAACTTTTCAATTTTCAATGTGCCGGGCATTTTTAAAAAATCCGAGTGCATATTCGGGATTTTCCAATACTTTGGAAACTGGAACAAAATTATGAAAAACGGTCTGCAAAGTCCGAATCTACGTAAGTAAAAAATTACACTTACCCCACTAAAGTGAGTTTTAATCCAATTTTTTGCACATAGGTACAATAACTCAACGTCTTTAATGAGTGTATGCCAATTTTCAGGAAAACCAAAATATATCGCTTTTTGTCATGTCGAACATCCGTGGACCCCCCCCCCCCTCCACGTCATAACTTTCAACATTCACAATGACATTGTCGGAGAAATTGACGTGACAATTATGACACTAAATTCTTGCAACATATTTACAAATGTCAAATTTTATGACCATGACCAACGGTGATTATATTTTTCAAAAATTTGCCGTGTCCTTTCTGAATTTTTCATTTGAACTATAGTAAAGTCGCCACACACCTACCTAGACATGTAGAGTCTGTAGACTTCACTGTATATTGTGTGGCGACCTACCTCCGGTCCCCAAAAAGTGAGGGGGGGCGGGGTTGGTTCCCTAGCCAGTGTCCATTTCCTTGACTTTATCCCGTATGTGGTGTGACTTGTACTGGTCTCCACCCACCTGCGACACGTCTGTGACTGGTCACACAAAGTTTTATACGAGCATGACGCCTTGTCTTTCACTGTCACATCATGCGCGTGCGTAACATGCAAGTTTTGGAGTACCTTTAGAGCAGAGCTCGGCCTCCACAGGTGACCACCCACCTTGATCAGGCCACCATCCATCCATCCACAAGATTTCACTAGTACAGAAGGGTTTCCTTTAACTGATACCTCCCCTGCCACGCGAGACACCCATCTGGATGATTTATTTTGCAGGGTATTTTTTGTACTATTTTGTACAAAATAGTACAAGAACCAAGTTCCAGGCCGCCAGTTCCTCTGCCACTACCACCGGTGGGCTTCTATGTAAAATGCCACCGGTGACATGGCATGTTTTTGAAGGCCACTGGCCACCGACTTTGAACAGGTAAACCGGCCACAAAAACCGACCGTGTTTCAGGTCATCGGTTACCAACCAACCTCCAGTCTACCGGCCATTGGTAGCCTGCCCAGCTCTGTTGTGCAGCCGAGGCTATATAGTTGATATTAGAGTCGACTGAACTTGTAGTAGTATAGCAGTTAGTGTATAGTATGAGTAGTAGTTGTGGAGCAATGCAATACGTGCATAGTAAAATGTGTGTAGTGTAGTAGTGTACTATCATAGTACTGCTATGTATGTGCATTGTATATACGACCAATGTACAGCAATACATTTTTAGCAGAGAACGCAACGTAAAAAATTACTCGATTGAGTTTCCCATAAAAATATAGCGCATATATAAATACACAAGAGTACGCACTAGAGAATAACGAGGTCATTGTAAAGAAAAGCAGGTAGCGCAAAAGTACCACAAGGCGTCATTGAAATTTACGTATATTATAACCGGTACAAATGCAAGTCGATTGCAGGAAACCCCATGAAAACAGGTGAATACTGCCAGAGTTTCGAGGAAACCAAGTTCGAAATGTGGAGGAAGCCAAAGGAAACGGAAGGAGGTCGTAGAGGTAAACCATTCTGGATAAAATTTGGTACACATACACCAGTCCTTCGTACCATTGTATCATGTTTGAATCCCTTGGGGCACCACATGCGTAACTTATACAATGTCGATTGCCGAAAATACCAGAGTTATGACAGAAATAAATTTGAAGATCCTGGTGGTTACATGATGTAACTGACACTGATCGTACCCAGTACAGGTGCATGTCTCCTAAATGCATCTTGGTACCAACCAAGTTTTAACTGTTGGATACAATTTTTAAGTTTGGTATTTTTTGGTGTTGGTTTATTAGTGTCTACTTTGTTTGTAACAACATAAGCTGATTTCCAACAAAAAGACAATATCTCCTTTAGGAGTAATATAAATACATTAAAAAATTCCATCAACATAACCATTTCAGGGACAGACCAAGTCATAGCCAAACAATAACCAAATACATGTCCAATTAAATAATTGTATACAGAGTCAAGTTAGTTCACCTTTCCATTCCATACTTGGCGCCATGCCACAAGCATAAATTATGCACACGTATTGTAGAAAGGGTGCCTTGTAAATTTAAACGGATATTCCTTGAGGGCAGGAGAGGTTGCGGATCAAAACGAAAAGTCAGGTGCAAAACTAGGGTTGATTCCGGAATTCCGCTCTACAAATTGTGCAGAAGCGTTCAAGGCCGGGCCCGGGCCACCCCACAGACTACAACTACAAACTATAAGCTGCAGCAGCAGCTAGCGGGGCTACCTAATGGTACAATACCAATCAACTGGGATAAAATACAGTAACTACTTGTGTATGTGCAGAAGAAGAAAGAAGTGAGGAAAGAAGCAGTTTTTATATACAACACAGTGCTTTTTCGCATCCTAGCCACAAACAAATACTGCCCAACACAACAAACTATACTAGGTTTTCAGAAACGTTTTAAAAATTAATTGAAAGTTTATCAATGATCTAAGTTAATTGTGGGATTATTTATTCCAAAAAACTGAAATATTTGCAACTGCCTCATCCTAATGCTTACACAACTACACAAGCACAGCCCGAATATAAGCTGAAGACATTTTGAAAATAAAAGTTGCACAATAACTGCCACCTTATATTTTATTCAAACGGAAAAGTTGAAACTGTAAATACCAAGTACCAACCGCTTCTAGACAATTTAACATTATATCTGTGGGGTGCTGTTCTAAAAAGTCTCTTCGGAAAACAGTTTAAATATTACACACTGCTACTGCATTACATGACCTTATCAATTTAATCAATACCGATTTTCCCATGAAGCTATAAAACGACGGATCAAAGTCCAAAGGGAAAGTTAAACTGTTCATCGCCGTTGACCGTAGCCGTACCCAGAGTCTGGGTCCCCCAGACCAAAGTCAAGTCAAAAGTCTGGAACCACTGATTTCACACGTTTGTTCGTCTGTATTTGATATATAGTGTAGTGAACAAACACTCAACAATTGTTCGTATCCTACCAACAGCAGAGTCAGTTGTTTGCCATCGTCTCGTCTCGTCGTTTATCTAAATCGTCTAAATTGCAAGAATCACGGAAATAGCGTAGTGAACTTTCGCTATATTCACTAATGACTAATGATTCAGTAACCAGTAACCGTTGTACTAGTGAAAGCTAACCTAACCAAGCAGGAGTGAAATAGTGACATGAAGAGAACATGAGACTTTGATAAGTAAACAGTCGAGTAGACATTGTTGTTAATTCACTAACGAGACAATATTTGGAATTACTCCGGCAATTTTTTGTCCGGATTCATCAGTAATCGTCAATCGTAGATATCAAATCTAAATCTTCAACAAAGACTTGACAAAATCATCAGTTGTCACTAGTCAGTTTTTTATGTTGTCATCTCTGTTTTTGTAAGAAATTTATAATTTCCGTGTTGATAATATTTATGTTCTATGTCTAATGTGATTGTCTGTATTCAAAAAGAAAAGACGTTGTTGTCAATAGGTTTTTTAACGTAAATAGTTAATCATCCGACTTTTATTTGCGCTTTTTTCAGCTGTACCAGTTGAAGAAAGGATAATTTGTACCATTGTGCTGTGAAGAGTCCTGTCTGGTATCGTTGAAGTTGGATAATCTTGCGTCAATAAGTACCAATCGCAACCTCTGAAGAATTCGCTCGATTTAAGACGACACGTGTCTTCAACGCGAACCGCTGACACAATTTACAGTTTGTTTGCCTGAGTAAGACTGGGAGCGAGTTCAATACCAGTTTTTTTTTATCGAACATACCCAAAAATGTCGGATCCCGTGTCAATGTCCCTGGGTAAGTAAATTGATTTTGAGTAAAATATGTAAAATGTGAATAAAATATGTTGGTCATCCGCCAAAATTTTATCAAAACTCTGTGCGTCTGTTACAGACGACTATATTAAGTCCCAGAAGAAGTCTGGAAAGATGTCTTTCGGAAGAAATCGGCGCGGCTCGACAGCCAACAACGCAGGTCCTAGAAGCGGCGGTCGCGCTGCAGGACCACATCGAGGAGGCCAGAACTCCTTCCGAGGCAGGAAAGGGCGCCAGGCAAATAACAATGTACGAAAATATAAACGGTCAAAGCACAGCATTCATCGACTTCGTTATGGACACCATAATAAAATAGAAATGCCCATCCATCTAAGGCGTGAGATAAGCCTGTATTAGTCAATTCCGGATGAGATGAGAAAAAAAGTCTGAAGTTCGCATCTGTGCGATTGCATATCAGTGAGCTTGTGCTAGAGGCACATTAAAACCACACAGCTCAACTCAACAAAGAAAGCAGACGAACGTAATTGGAGTAAATTGTCTCCACGTTCATTGTATGTCTGCCTTTGTTGTATATCCATTGCCGGGCGCTCTTGGTTGAAAATACCAACCAACAATTGAAATAATTGCTGACCATGGTTCAGGGTCCATGTGCTGAATTTAAAGCAAGAATTCATAGCGATGGTCGTATGGCGGTGGGAGGGCATATGTCGTGATCAGTGATCAATTGTGGAACAGCAGCTGCCACATTCCTTTCAGTTCTTCATTCCAACAACTTACGACACTCTGTATCTTTCTTTAATGTTTCTTTTTTAATTGGATGTCTGGTAAAATTTGAATGTGGTTACAAATTAACTTAACGGTTTAATAATTATTTGCATTAATATTATTATTGCATTTTGCATATATTTTTATATAAAAAATGTCTTTTCTTAAGAATAGAGGATAAACAATAAAGTATTTCCAAAGTAAAAGAATTTTGTTGCGGTAATAAAGGTTCGAGGACGTTGGAATAACCGTGCTGCCAGTGGAAGGAGCAGGGGACAGTTCGCTGGGGTACGTGTTTTGCAGTTTAAAAAATTGTATCAGCAATCGTATTTGTTGTAGATGCTTTGTTCTTAAGAAGTTGTATGTTATTGACAAGTTGATAGCCAGTAGCAGGAGATAGATTGGTATTGGTAAACATAAGCTAATTGCAGTAAAAACTTATTTGAATTAAGGCAAATCCACCACGAGCAGGAGGCTTTCAACGTTTTGTGCCTGGCGGCGGACCTGGCCAAACACAAAATCGACGTCTTAATGCGAAAAAAGGGCCACGTAACATTAATCGTCAGCAACCAAGAAGACAACGTAACTCTGTTGGGAGAGTAGGACAGGGCCCGATGCAAGGATCCTCAAAACAACGCTATTTTAATGGCCCTGTTTCGACTGTTGGAACTTCTCCCTTGAAAGCTAAACGAAACCAAGTACGACGTTTGCGAGTAAGAACGAAGGTTGGAACCGCACCTGCCAATCTTAATGTTGGTCAGAACGTTGTTGCTGTTTCAAACAGGAACACCCGGCGAGCATTTCTTAAATTAGCTAAAAAACGTGTGCAGAGGGCTAAACTTTTGGTTAGTAGAAAGAATGCTCCTACAGGAACGGGAAAGTCGAAGAAAATTGTACGTTTCTATAAAAAAATTGTGATAGCTATTACTACTTTTGATTGCATTTTAAAATTACCTTTACTTGACTGTTTAGATTGCTGCAACCAGCAGTGGAAGATTAGCTTTGGGACGAAACGGATTTATTACTGTCAAAAATACTAAAGCGAAACAAATGGAACGTGCACTGGTTCAAATGAAAATAGCAAGAGCACAGCAAGCGAGAAATAGAGTTCCCAACCAGAGGAACGTGAACGTTCCTGGAAGTTCGGGAAGTGGAAAGAGGTCCGGTAGAAAGCCTGGGTAATCAGATATAGATATTATACATAAACATTTTTATCCAATCCTGAGTATGTTTTACGGGTTGTATAAGATTGTCAATAAGGTACAAATTCATTAAGCTAATCAGCTATTTTTTAAATCACATTTTATCATAGTGCCCGCGTCGTCCGTGACTGGAATACGTCAATTGTTCGAACCATGACTAATGACTTGGTGGATGAAATGACCAGCAGCCAACTGAATCCTGATATTCAAAGAAAAATCGCTTTCATTCAGAGTCGCTCTAAAAATGAGCGAGCGCCAGTACCGGTGATGCCGGACTTCAAAGCTCCTGTCACAACGTCAAGAATGAAATTAAGTGACCGGTTTAGGTTGTTGAGGGATCAGTAGATAATTTATTCTGTGAATGGAGAGGCTCGTGTGTGCAATGTATATAGTTCAGACATCGAAACTGGAATAATGTAGATACGGATTACCATATCTTGACTTTATACATACATAATTATAATCGTGTAAGGTTTCATAATAATAATTTACAATACATTTCTTTTTAGTAATAAATTAGAGTCGCATTTTGTAACGCTCTTCATGTTGATTGTATAAATAAGGTTTTTTCCATTCTACCACTATGATAATAATGACGTATCTCATTAATCTGAGTTTGTGGAAGTATGATCAAGTGTGAGTACTTGTAGTTTTTAATCCATGGTCCATGACTATGACGGTTATTCTCAAATAATAACGAATCACACTAGCACGAACGTGAAACTGTAATTTCAACTTGGATGAAAACTACATGTATTCGCAATTTTCGCACCAATTTGTAAAGTAATATTCGGCTATGATGTAACATTCATTTTCTCAGTTGTTTATTGTGTTGTTCTATGCTTCCACAGTTTAATTACAAGTTATGTTTGTTATTTAAATTTCGTACAACGTGTAGGCTGATGGCCAATGTTTTCATTTTAAAAACTAGTGTAGTCACCTGTCATTAGACAGTATAGAAATTAGTTGACTAATAATATACGATAAATGAATGGAAATATATGCTAGTTAGTCTATACCTCAACTAAATTGATAAATGATAAATAAATGTATCCCAGATTTATCGAATTCTGCATGAAGACAGTTGATATAATGTACATGTTCGGAAGTCCGGGAAGAGAAGTCCTATCATCTATTCCGCTGTACTCATTTTTTATTGAACCCCATGGAAATATACACAAGCTTATTCAACTCGATCGGTGCACTTAATCATTTGAGTTCATAAATTCTTTGTTTCGTTTATAGCTGAGGAATAAGAATTAATGAATCGATAAAATATAGGCATTTGTAATTTTGCATGTTGAAATTCTGTACACTAAAATTTTGAAAGAAGGCAATGCAATCCCTTCTAATTCATACTCAGTAGGAGGAGGCAGCGTTACAATCCTACGGTCTAGTAAAAAGGGAAGGTAATGTAATAAAAATAAAGAAAATGCTACAGCTTTAATTATTTTTTCACAACAGCCTTTACCAACCATTATGTCCAATCTAATCTTACAGACACTAAATAAGAGACCGTACAGTACGAGTTTTACTAACCACTTGTATACCGTATCATGGCTGCCTGTGATTCTTGTCCTTGTCCTCCTATAAACGTCACGGTTCAAATGACTTCATCGTCCCCTGCACCAAAGCGTTGCTCGCGAAAATCTTCCAGGGTTTCTTGTGGTGGTGGAGGAGATCAAGCATGTAATTCAACCTGCCGTCCAGCCTCAGGAAAGGCATCCTGCCAGTCAATACCAAATTATATGAAACCACTGTCACGAACGCCAAGTTACTCTGAACGCGTAAATATGAACGGAGGGGGAGGAGCGAATATGTGTTGCCCAGGTCATCCACGTCCTGATTGTTGTCGAGTACCGTGTCCCGAACCCTGTCTTCCTCGATGTCCTTTAGGAATTTACGTTGAAAGGGTGGAATCGATGAAGCCAGATCGAAAATATGAGGCTCCAGAAACGAAGTTTGAAGGCTTTTCAACATACCGAGAGCATTACTTCTTAAAATGTGGCGATAAAGCCAAGTCATTTAAACCGGCTGCAACATTCGTGCCATCAGATGCTCCAATGGAAGGAATATCGACTTATCGAGAGGCGTTTCATTGCAAACCCCTAGCGCCCGTGAGGAAGCCTCCATGGGCAGTAAAGGCTAGATTTGACCCCTCTTGTGCTCCAATGGAAGGAGTTTCACAATATCGGTTTGACTACAAAGGATGCATGAGCCCACCACCAGCATCTTTTAAACCGCAGTCAACGTTTGTTCCATCAGATGCAAAGTTGGAGGGTATTACCACCTACAGGGTCAACTACATTCCATACTGTCCAAGGGAATATGATTATGCCAGACCTAAACAATCTGCAAAACCAGTAGGTCAGCCATCTTGTGCCCCTATGGAAGGAGCGTCTACCTACAGAATGGATTATTATCCCAAATGTTTCGTCAGGACGAATAGTCTAAAGCCTGCTACTAAACCACGATTCTCTGATGCTAAAATGGCTGGAGTAACCACTTACAAAAACGATTACATTCCGTTCCATTTCGAAAAATGTTGTGGCCCATGCATTCCTGCAGAGATTTATGATCAATGCTACCCCAAGCCATGCTTATTCGGATGCTCAGGAGACGACGATAAATCTGAAGTTCAGTCAGAGTGCAATGATCCATGCCCACCTAAACCTGGATGTTGCCCACCCAACCCATGTGGAATACCACCTTGTGAGCCCTATCCATACACTATTGGCAACGCTGGTCAACAAATACAAGCTTGCTGTGATTGCCTAAACGATCCACCAATTGAGAAGGAAAGTGACGAATGCTAGGACGAAGATCAAACACGTCGAATCAAAATCTACCTGGTTATACGAGAGAAATATTAATTTTTTACTATAAAGAATGTTTATGTAAAGCAATCTCTTTTAATGATTATTAATGCAACAATGTGAGCGAAAATATACTAAAACAACCTTCGCAATATTTGACTCGATGATGAAGCAGATTTTTAATTGACACACGACACGGGTGACTTAATAGCTTTATGTTGGTATGCGTATTAAACTTACACAATATTCATATAAACATGGGGCTTTAAAAATGACAGGACAGTAAATAGAAAAATGTGGCTTAATTTACATGATTATACCAATTAATGACAATGTATATTACAAAAATAAAAAAACTAATACACATGTACCATTCCGTACGCAAAAGTCCAGCATAATATGTAGGTAAATAACGATCCAAAGAACCCATTCATTAAGATTGCCTTGCGCGATGTAAAATAACGTTGATAGTTTGCGCCGGCCTTTGCGATTAATATTAGCCACATTCCGAACATGGCAATAAAATAGAAACCAAATCCATAGAGTGCCGTAAGGCCCAGGACTCCTGCTCCCATTCCTGAAAATACTGCCGTACAAGTTCGGGTGTACTCAACAACTGCTGCATTGTGCTGAATGGCTCCCTGATTGTAAACTTTTGTTTCACCTCCTTTCTCAACTGTCACAGTTCTGGTACGCTGCATGGTGTCGGGTCACCGACTGACACACGGATTCAAAAGATAGTTATTACTACATAAAAACAAAAATAAACATTGGTTTTTATCAGGCAAAGTAACGTAAAGAATGGAAAATTGAGTATGCATAGTTTTAAACTTACATAAAAATGACGAGTGACAATTCCACTGATTGTTTCGTGAAAATTAAGTTGCTTCCTTTTCTGGTAAAATAAACTGGTCCGGTGAATATTCAATATTTAGTTTAACTGATATATCTATTAAACGATCCGTTCACATTGCAGATAAGTATATATGAAAACCATTATAGAAATAAGTAAAAATCCAATCCCAAAACTTGCACTTTTCCAGATTTCATGTGTAATTAGTATAATTATCTACCCATCACAACAACAACAGCTGTAATAGTCTGATAGCAATGCAATTGCAATCCTACCCTACCTACGACAGGGAGAGCTTCAGCCTAGCATAACGTATACCTTCATACTAACATAACGCCTGATTGATAAATATCAAATTAACTGTGGGTCGTCCATACAGATTTCAAGGTATTTGTGTTGAACGCCTCTCGAATGGCTCCACACACGAGTTAGAAGCTGTTAAGCCCTGATGATCCAGTATCTTCAAAAGGAAGATAACAGACAGCTAATTTGGAAGTTGATATGATTTTTTTATCATTATGAATGTCCTTTGTACTTCAACTAAATGAACTAATATATAAAAGTTCATTTCTTCAACTTAGCTTTAATAAAAAAATGTATTAAATCTAGATTAAAATAACAGATTAAAACAATACAATAGATTGAAAACAGCCATACAATTTATAGATTAAAACAAGAACGCACTAAATATATTTTATCCAATCCAAGGATTAAAATGATTCGTTGCCAATTTTCTTAATTTTCACACCAGATAATTTTAAATGTTTCTGATTACAATCCAACTCGAACTCCACTGGTAGGCGTTTGGCTATGTTGAAGCTTCCAATGCAATGAGCAACTATGCCTATGGTGGAAAGTGGAAACCACACACACAGCAAAACAAGAACAGGCGCAAAAGTTGACAAACACAAAAGTTTAGATTGACGGTGCAAAAAGCACGTGTACTGAGTACTGAGTAAATACTGAGCTCTATAAAATAATGTATACCAATACCAAACCAATGCAATGATAGTAGCCGTTACATTTGACAATTTAGTCTGAACTATTATAAATTATAAAGTGTCAGTTTTCAGTTATATATTAACAATGTGTTGTTAATTGTGGTAAATTTGTAAATTTGGTTGGAATTCACGATTCACACACTACGGGACACGAAGTTTTTTCATGGAAAAAACCTGCTAACATTGTGTTTTGTATTTCAATATATTGGTGTTTTCAAGAAACTATTTTAAAAAGCGTGATTGTTTAAGCGTTTAAATAACGTGTAGGCAGTCGTAGTGTTTGAAACGTCTGCTTGACACGCACAGCCAATCAATGAAGCATTGAACAGAAAT
Source organism: Callyntrura guangdongensis (assembly GCA_027744295.1). Taxonomy (NCBI): domain Eukaryota; kingdom Metazoa; phylum Arthropoda; class Collembola; order Entomobryomorpha; family Paronellidae; genus Callyntrura; species Callyntrura guangdongensis. The sequence goes on from JAHZNB010005883.1 coordinate 20,255, forward strand.
AAATGTACCTATTAAATTCAGCTAACCAGAATTAAGTTAATATCCAGCATTCATTCTGAGACTGGCAGAAAAATGGTTGTAAAAGCTAAAATTAAAGCAGCAGAGTCTACGGCAAGATCGAAAGATTTGAAGGCGTCCAATAAGGAGGATGGCATGAATGACAAAGGTTTGCTAAACTACTAAACAATGACACGTTGTAATTTGTAGTATTCTCTGTATATAACTGATTTCTGACAAGAGAGAGGAGCTTATTTGTACGTGTTCGTCGGTCTGGCTGGTTCTGGCATGGGTGATAAATGCAGGCTAATGATTATTGAATAATTTTTAATCTTGATATAATTCCTTTAGATGGACTCGAATCAGGGGATTCGGAGAATGAATGCAAAACTTCCGAACCGGAAACAAAAAAATTGAAGCGAGATGTAACAAAAGAAGTGGAGCAAGAATTAAATAAATATGACGCCATCATTAAAGATGGTGATGTCAAATTTGCTGAGAAACTTACTAAATTTTCGTCTTATCTACAGTCAGTCTTAGACAATAATGTGAATACCTTGGAATTTGAAATTAATTTTGATGAATGGATAAAAAATTCACTTTTGTTACTTTTGGAAGAAGGTACCGTGACTTCTGAGGAGTTTTATGAACTGCTCTGTAGCGTTTTAAAAGTCTCTCCCACCATCATCGAATCAACATGCGAGAAAGTGTTGAATTTTATATTTACTCGTCATCATTTTAGTAAAGAATCTGATTTAGCCTTTGAAAATTTTATGGAAAATTTATCCTACACATTTGAAAAACTCCGAAGGTACCCAAAGTTAGTGGCAAAATTTCTCTGCTGTGTTCGTGACAATGCAAATGGAACAAATGAACATGTGGGACGAGACGGTGCCAAAAAGTTTTCCAAGAAAATGTTGGGATACAAATCAAAAAATGCCCGCATATTTATACTTCCAAAAAAATTCATAGACTCGTACGCATCCATAATTGGCATGTTACCTGTTGGACAAGTCATTGATCTGTGGAAAACATTGGATCATAACTTGGAAGAAGAATGTATAAGAAAATTCAACGAGTCAAGTAACTTGAAGCACGAATTACATACAAAGTTTCCTTACCGCAATAGAGTCGACACGAATTATTAGAATAAATGGTTATAAATTGAATTAAATAATTTCATACACAGATCTATATCGTACTTTTTCAGATGCATCGACTATGACACACTTTCTTTCAGTAGTTGTGGATCTGATCGTAACATTTTTATGCAACATTAAAGTTGCTGATCACACTGTTCCAAGCTCCACTTTGGAAAGGGTTGTAGATATGATGAACAAGCTAAAAGAAACTAGTATTTCTCAACTTGCATCGTTGCTTCCCACTGAATACGTAAGTTTGAGTAGCTATATAATATGCTTTAATAATATTCATTCATTTTTGATAAGTAGTTTGAGTGTGACTGTGTGACTATTAACAATACCGATTGTTTTTTAAACAGTACGCACCATACACTCAATCGTTCCTGAAGCTTTGCAATGCGTGGGGTTACCTTGATAGCCTCATGTCCATTTACAATAAAAAAAATTCTAGCAGTTTTCTGAACGGTGTTGAAAATTTCAACTACGCCGTGGACCTATCTTACATATTTCCACAATTGTCTTCCGATGATTGGTTATCATTGTGGACATCATGCGATCAAAATAAGGACACGCTAAGCTCGTCTTATATGGTGAGAACATGCAGCATCTCAGTAAATGCTTAAATGGCTACTTATAATATGCTACTACTACACTACTACTTTCTACCCTTAAAGAGGTCAAATTATTTACTACACTACTAACCGACATGGTGTCAAATAAAATTTCAATAAAATGAGGATACAAAATATACGCGTTGTTATTGTGGTTTTGTTTGCCTTCAGGTCTATTAACTGTTTTGTTTAAATTAAATGAAAGTGGTATTCTTTGAAATAACAGGTCAGTTTGGTAGCTCTAAAATTGAAATCTTTTGCTGTCATCCAGCAAGAAAGGATGCAGACCAACAAAGAATACATAAAAGTTGACGATGATAACGAAGATTATGAAGAAGTAAATGATGTTCTTTCAAAAAACATGCGTGAAACAGCAACTTTTATATGGAACTATCAACAATTATTAAAACTAGAGCAAAATAGCTTCATTTACATCAACTCATGTGAAGATGTACTTGAAATGGCAACAGTATTTCTACCACAAGACAAATTGGCAGATTTGGCAAAATCGTATTTTGAGGATATACTGGAGACGACGCTTCCAGCTTTACCAGATTGTAGCACCGAAAGCAATCAACTTTCATCCAATATGAAGTTTCGCGTTGCTGTTATTCTGGAATCTTTAACAGAGGGTATCAAAAGAATTGGGAAAGGAAATTCATTAAAGCGTCCTACGAAAAGATTTTTGTCAGAATGTTTGAATCCTGACTTTAAATTTAAAATTCTTCAAACGTTAAGTCTTAACGAAAACAACCATGCTGCATTAGATGAAGATATGAAAAAGTGTTTGATGGAAGCCGCAGAAATTGTGAATGAAGTGATGTTAAACTATAAAACAACGGACTCTGAAGAAGATGTATCGGGCGCTTTATTACGGGAAGTAATTTCTTTGGTGGGATACGAAGAACTATCACAGTATCCAAAAACAGTTAAAACTATAATATGTCTTAGTTTTCTATTCATGTTTATAGCATTATTAAAACATGGCAAAGAGTCCCAAGATGGTATAGATGACGTTGCCTTTGTGCTTAGTGAATGTGGGCGAAGTTCTCACGGAAATGAAATTCTGTTTCATATTAAATGGACTGAATTGTATAGCTTAGTTAAAAGTAACGTAAATATGATGTCTGAAAAATGTGTCAAAAGTATAAGCTCATTGGCATTGGAAAATATATATATTTCTCCTAAAGTTGCAAGCGATTTTGGCGACCAGCATATCAAACATTCTTTAAATGACAAACTTGAATTCAATACCATGGAAGGCTATCTGACTGTATGTCTTCTGGATTATATTGTAAAGGTAAGAGAAATATTTATGGTATAAATGTTGTTTTGCGGATTGTTATACTTTCCCTTCCAAAACCAAGCTAACCCGTTTCAATTTTCATAATTTATGTCTCAGTGATTGTCAGAGATTATAAACTGCTATCATTTGAAGCAAATACATTTTACAATTGGTCATTCTAATTATAGTTCGGCTTTTGTTTTGTACAGGACGTGTCAGGAACAAAGACAAAATGCGCTTCAATTCTAACTATCCACGTCAAGAATATAAGTAAAATTGTTGTTAACAAATTGTCTGAAGGCTCTATTATCTCTGATCTGCATGGCTTAATTCACTCCATCAAGAAAAGTAAAAGGAAAAGTTGTCCGACACCCACGAAGAAGAATAAAATTTCCCCCGCTTTCGTTTCCCGAGTTTTGCATTCTTGTTATTTAGTGCTGAAAGGGAAGCAATGCTTGAGTCAAGAAGAAGAGTCTGAATTTTCTGATATTGTCCAACCCTATTTGTGTTTTGCATTAGACTACTTGGTGAACAGCAGAAGTAGTGAATGCAATGAAGATGATGCAAAAAGCAATACAGAAGAACTGTTGTATTGTATTCAGTTTTTACTCGAGGCATTAAAAAATTTTCAAGGGTTGAGAGAAAAAATGCCCCAGGATTTTCTCGCCCAAGTATGGGAATCTTCGTGTGTGTTGAATTTTAATAAAGATACCAAAATTGAAAAAATCTGGACTGCGGAGCTGCCGAAAAAGATTCTGGAAGTTGCAACTGATGAAGAATTTCAAGATATCTGTAATTTCACTGTTGAACGAATGGTAAAACAACAGAGTTCCGCCATTGCATATCATTAACCCATACGAATTTTAATGTCTCTGTAAATACTTTGTTGACATGTGTATGTAATTTTTTCTCGTGGAAAGGATACAAGCACAGGCGCAACTTTAATTCCGAGCGTGCTCAACAGCTTAATCTGTGCTGAAACGAGTAGTGATAAAAAGAAGCAGGCCCGACGATCTACTATTGAACTCGGTTTATTTAAATATTTGGAACATGTCAATTCATGGAAAGAAATTGAAGATTTCGTACAACGAGCAATACCTTATATTCAGTTTCAAATCTCATTACTAAAACGAAGAAAGGTACGAAAACACGTTTAATTGTGTAATGCCAAATAATCGTAAAGAAAGATGGTTATATAGTACGTCTTCTTTCTGTAACTTTTTAATTTTTAGCCCATGGGTAGCTTAAGTACTCTATCAATATGCATGTCATCGATCACATCCCTCCCATTGGATAGAGTTACATCAGTGAAGTCTTTTAAAAGTATATATTCCTTACTATGTGACCTTTTAAACGCCATGAATGTTCATCGATTGGATGTTGTGTCTTTTCGCTCTCACGTTCTTTTGCAGGTAACAACCAAATAACTATGATTTATTTCATGATGTGCCAAATTTTCTATCTTAGTAAACAAATATAAAAGTTTATTAATCAGTGCAAGTGTAGACACGTCGACAGGTTATTGTATATTTATTTTGCGGATTAATGCTGGCTGTGTCAGTTATTAATATTACTTCGGATAATAAATGTCAAATGTAAACGCTTTTTTGACAGTCCCTGAGCACATTATACCTTTTCATTGACTACTTGACACTGACAGTTTGATGCCAATACACAGCAGAATGAAAGTTTTTGTGACGGTGCTGGGATATATGAGATGGTTTTTCTATAATAATTTGAGATAAAATGAATTATGATTGTTATTTTATTTTTTAGTGCTTTCAATTCTTGGTTGAAAGTTTGGTAGCGAGGGCTGATCAAAGGAACAAACTTACCGATGGAGAAATCTATGATCTCCGTCATTGCGCACATTGTATTGAAAGGTAAAGAAAGAAAATACATATTGACACATTTTTTTTAGTCTAAACAGTTTTGGTAAAAGCAATAAAGCACTTGTGTGATTATATCTCAGAGTTTGTCAGTCAGCCAAGCTAGGCCGTGAAGAACTAGCCCGCATTTCTCCGTACCTCATAGTGGTTTTATTGAGACAGTTTGAAAAAATAACTGTCTATCCTACCGTTAAGGTGAGCGTATTGAATTTGTTCTTGTCAACTACTGGTTCTCGCTTTGTCAGTGAAAACAAAAGCATTTTATTGTCTTGTGATATGTTTGGCTCTACTCTATAGGAATTTTCATTTAGAATATACCTACTTACTTTATATTTTGTTCTTGGTTTTGCAGAATCCATTGCTAAATGGCTGCTACAAATTACTTGACATGTGTGATGATAAAGGCATTTCTCACGTTAACTCCATGCTTTCGGCAGGATCGCGAGAAATATTTAAAGTGGTATATGAGTTGTATAAAAAGTTTTATCGATACAAAGGAAAAGTATAAACATAGAAAGACATTAATTATAGATAAAATCATTTAGATTCAGGTGGAATTTATATTATAAACTTTATACATGTGTATTTCTTTTATTGAATCATTATAATAAAAAATACATACCTACCTAAATTTCAGGAATGATAATTAATTAATGATAGCGCGTGTGCGTACTTTCAAAATACAAATGACGAACTTTATTTTTTCAACCACCACGCTTCTTTTAAACAAGAAATTGACGTAAGTGTATTTACATAGTATAGTGACATATTTGATAATTTGCAAGAGAAATCACTGTCAGTTAAGAAATAATCAATCAACATCACCAATAAATTGAATTGCAATTCATCACATACTTATAACGGGACGTTGGTAAAGATTGAACAGTTCTTTGTAGGCATTGTCGCTCCTCATCTCTAAAACGAATTATATATCATTTATGAGAGCAATCACTGAAGCAGAGGCAATAAGTATATTAATTTATGAAGTTTGGGCAACCGCATGGTAAATCGTCGCTTTCATCCGAAAGACAGAAAATAAAAGTTTCATTGAATTATGATGGATTTTTGAGAGGTTAGTCTTAGAATCGAAAGTATTACAAGGCGCAGGAGTCAGGAGTAAATACGGTGCAATGGTTTTGTCACAGTTGAGAATGTATCCTTGTCTGCACGAATGACGACCTATTTGGGTTCATTCATACACGACACACACTACTACTAACTGCTGTTATATACCTGTGAATGTCCCTGAAGCATCTATCGTCGTCACTTGTCTCTAAACAAAGCCAATCCCGTAAGCCATAGGAAGAATTCAAAAGTTGATATACAGACATGCACAAATTAATTCTTGCAACGACAGGTGATCTGGAAGGAAAAATATGCGAAAAATGTTGGTGGAAAACTTGTAGGAGTCAAAACTTTCGAATAAAAGTTTATGGAATTGTAATTAATTATATCTCGTATGACAGTGACAACAACGACGACAACGTACATGATTTTCATCGTCATCATATTTGCCTGCCTTTGCATGACTACTTGCTATTGTAATAAGAACTTACGATTAGTAATAATTAGTTGGTAGAGAAATGCCATAAAGCATGTTATAGAGAAAAAAGCTGACGTTGTTGGTACTAGCATTTGTTGGGCTGCACTGCACACCCGGAAAAGAAATTCAAGGTTATTCTTTAGCCATAAAGATCCGTCTCAGTCTCAAGGCAGTAAAGATGTTTGGGGAAAACTAACAGTTAAGAGTTTGTACCACACGGCTTTATATTGGTATTGGGACCAAGTGTGACTGGCATTATACTAAGCTTGATAAGTAGCCCATACGTGTTGTGGAATACTATGTGGAATATAACTCAACCCGGCGCACCAAATGGAACATTGGAAATGGCAAGAAGTACAGGGTTGCATGTAAATACAATCATTCTTGCTTTGCAAGACAAACTTTAACTTCAAAGCACATAGCTAGCAACCAGCAAGTACCACCTCACCTCATGCAAGTATCCAAAATACAGCATAGTAGCAGTGCAATAAGTTCAATGTACACAAGAAAATGTGTGTACAAAGCTTACACAATGCATTTACGCTGTTTCATTAGTTTTTCGTTTGATCCTCCCTCCCGTACGTAAAAACGTAAGTTTGGGAAATGCACAGACGCATCCCTTATTTTCTCCCCCTCTTTCCCAGGAATAAAACATGGGGAGACAGGGTAGCAGTAGCAACTTTGCAATGGAGGTATGAACATATACTACAACAAGAAATGTGTGTTGTTGATTTTGAACGAAAATCAGTCTAACGTGTCTCTTGTATTGCATGAACCCTGTTCCATTTAGAGCTTAACGTGAAATGTAATAAAGAAAGACACAACCAACAACCCAACTCCAAGTTCACGTTCATCTCGTTTTTTCTTCGGTGAGCACTGCTCGTGTGTATGTATGCGTATGAGGAGTTAGAGACTACATATTATACAATATGCGTTATACTTTATATAAGCAAAAAACTTAAGGTTGAAAAAGTGTAATTTACTAAACACTGAAAACAACTTAAAGCAGCAACTGTGTCGTGGTGGCGAGATCTCGTCAGACTTATACTCCTTGCTGTGGTCTCTCTGGATGTGATGATGATAATACGATTCGCGTATGGAATGGAAGGAACATATACACTTTTTATGACTATGACTATGGTACTGCTTCAGACTACGGCGTCGTACTTCTAGTTCACCACCACCACGACGCACCAAGTGATATCTTCGGTGAAGTTGAGTGAGGCACAACCACTGCAATATCGTACTATACGATATAGATTTGAAGTCAACCAGACAGACAGATCTCATTTCTTTTTGTATTCTCTAGTATGTATGTAGCTTGCAGTGCAAGTCTTTGTTGTTCATGCACACCAAATGCAGTCATCCCTCTGCTTGCCAACACCATGTCTGCAGCAAAGAATTTTTTTCATAGTCAATAGTATGTTGGGGGTTTCCCTTTCAGTCGGTGGTGATCCGTCTTCGTGGTCACAGTTGTTCAGTTGTGGAGAGTGCGATGGCTGGCGGCGCGTGTCGTTGCTTTTTTGGCTATATTCAGTAGTAGATAAACATCATCAAATTAATGCAGACTCAAATTCATAGGAGCTCTTATAGTTTAACATATTTTCGTGGAGCTGCAGTTAGAGTCGCGGTTGTACTAGACTCGTGTGTAGTTTTTTGACATGCCATCTGGCTTGTAATCTTATTTTTGGAACTTCTTTGTGTCACGCACTGTGTACATTTGCAATCGGCAGGAGTAAAACCCTTAAATCGTAGTAAATAATTAGAGTAGCAGTAACCGTGCGCTTTGCTGTGTGTGTGTGAATTGGAAAGAAACAGTGTGCAGCAGTGTGTGTAAAATGTAACGGTAGTGTAAAATGACATGTGGACCACCTCTGGAACCTTGACGTTTGGGTAATATATACTTGCTTCTACCCCCGCACAGTTGTATTTTTTGTATTTGTATTCCTAGACAGACACAAATTCATACTTTTCTTCCTGTGTAATTCAAAGTTCTAATATTATGCGGAAAACAAAAACATCATTGAGATCAGGGAATTAGAAAATAAGTACTTGGCATTTACTTCAATTTTACTTATTTATATGACATGACATGACATAAGATATCGCAGCTCGGTTTGGATTTACAAACACAAAGAAGAAGTGGGCTTTCTGAAAGTATATTATACATACATCTAACTGATTGTTATTATGCACAAAATCTCCACCGCGCCGTTCTGCGTTTTGTACAATTTGCAAATGAACATGACTGCTCATTATCATTATAAATTTTAGTTTTGCTAAATTATAGGGAACATTCATACCTCTACATAACACATGTCATTAGAAAACAAAATAGGCCCTTTTATCGTGTAATCTACTTGAAAATCACCTTTGAATACCTACCTACCTCTTGCAAGACCGAAAGCTTGTTTTTCTGTCATCATAATGAAGTCAGCCTTAAACCTTAAACTATCTACCTATTTGTTTATCACATTTGCCGAATTCCAGTGGTGTAATCAATGAGCAAATAAATCTTCGTACTTGCAAATGAGCTTTATTTCATACGCTTTTTTATTCGCCGGCCGTTCTGAGCCGGCATCTTAACGTCTGACAGACACTCCAGGGCTATGTAAATGAATCCGGTGGAAAACTGCAAACGTTACAGACAGCATGACAGATATCAAGCCAGCCTAGTAATCTGGTTTCTCCTGGTTCTGCACTCTACAATCCATTGAATCTATATAGGTTTAAATTGCGGATGGTTCACCACCAGTAGCAAAAATGTGTCTTCAGGGAAAGATAATGAATGACATACACAAACATAATATTAGCATAGTGGATCACAAGTAATTCTTGAACAAGTCAATAACAACCAACATATGCATGTGTATACTGTGTATTTACAGAACTTAATTAAAACAAACCGCTTTTTTGGTAAGCATATTCTTTGGATGCAAAAAAGTAAATTTATTCACACACACAATCGTTTTCTGGAAACCGCTCTATTAATGTTATCGAAATCAGTTTTTCTGTCACTTACACTCGTACAATACAAATGAAACAAAGACACGTCGTCTGCCCCGGTTGTTGCTACAATCATGGCATGGTTTAATAACCGTTTCTACTGATGAAAATGAGCATGGTAATAACAATAACGATACAACATGTATCTAGGTACATTTGTGTTTTAGGCGTATGACCAAAGAAAACGAAAGTACTTCCTTAAGCTCTTGATGTGTCCTTCCCATACCACAGCAGCTCAATCAAGATGAAATACTGACAGGAAGCAAAATGTTCATATACACAACAGACACAAATTAGGGGTTCTCTTCCTTCCCCTGTTGCTATTTGTGAGCAGAGAATTCACATTACATTACTAGACGAACGCTGCTGCTAGGAATGTTTGTTTTACTAATGACCGAAATGATATGTGTTCCATGCAGAAAATTACTGCATAGGTATACATATTATTACTTATGTAAATAAAGCGCTGCACTGGTTGATATGTTAAAAGCATATGTGGTTTAGGCGCCACGTTAATTATTCAACGCTGCAAAATAACTGAACTTTTCTGTAACGAATACGCACAACGATGCGCATACGTTGAAAAGCAAATTTACAAAAATACATCCATTTTAGTCCAATTACAACCTCTGATGAATACATAGCAAACAACAATGATAGCAATTATGATTTCGTCCTGCTGCAAGCCAAGCCTTCCCGGGTTGAGCATAACTATCTTCCTGTATACGCTGTTGTTTGTAGCAAGTGTCATTAACTTTTAGCAGAATACAGAATAAATCAGCGACAATTATTGTAAACATTGATAAAGTTGCCAACTTATACGTTTTACTATGTTAAAGGCTGGCTGGGATTATGTTACACGCTGAATTTTTTCATTCGTTCTTGACGACGTTGTTTGACAGGAAATAAGAGAAAATTTGTTTTTTAGCCTGCCTAAGTACTAAGTACTCAATCGCCAATCAACACGTAAGATATTTAGGTCGCATTTAAAAAGAGTAGTGGCAGTGGTGCTTGGTAATAAAATGTAGGTAGCCGTTAGGTCAGTAATTGGAAGAGTTTAATCATTTGAAAAATTAAAGCGATTGAAACTGAAAGTAAAAAGAATTTTGAATTTGAAACTGAGATTTGAACTTTAGAGTTCATGTGTAACCCTCGTTCAGTTGACAGTTCTGCCGTCAAGTTAATGATGTGATTATAATTGGAGATGGAGACACCGTTATTGCAGATATCAATTACG
>JAHZNB010005884.1:0-15130 GCA_027744295.1 Callyntrura guangdongensis
TCGGCCATCTATACAGAAAAATACACACATTTATGCAGAAGCTTTTCCTGTGTGCGTTGCTGTATAGAAAAAAGTACCAAATTGCCTATATACCTGTTCACCTTTGTAAATGCCTACCGTCGTCATTGTCGTTATCATCATCATCATCATCCTCGTCCGTTTTTTTGGTGCGTGTGTATGTGTACTTTTTTTCAACGTGATAGGATAACAAGAGAAACGACGCATACACATCAGCAATAACAACACTTCACATCAGTCAGTTTCAGACTTGCGTCGGGATAAAAAAAAAGCCGAAAGTGTACTTCTCTCTCTCTCTCTCTCTCTCCCTGTTGGCTTGTTTATGTTTTCTTCAGTTCCTGATGACATTTTCCTTCACTGTTATGATGTTGATCTTCTCACCGATCAAAATTCAGCAGAGGCAGTTGTAGTGACGGGCATCATTATTATTTAACATGCACACTTTAAACGTATTATAACGATTTAGATAAGCGTCAGTCACCATCAAAAGATTTATACCACAACATTTTTTTCTTCTCTCTCGCTAAACTTGAAACACTGTTTACAGATGGAGAAGAATACCTGAAAACTACGCAGCTCACGGAGAGCATATTAGAGTATCAGGCTTCTCATCATGATCTTCCTGCTGACTATACCGTAATCATCATTAACTGCGTATTCACATATTCATACATACATACTGTGACCACCATCGTTCTGTCCGCAATAATAATTGGCCATTTGTATTCTCCGATTTCGACCAATTACATAGGCATAATTTATCTGCCAAAGGGTCTTCAAATACACCGCTACCGCTTTTTTCCTACCACCTCTAACATAAACACAACTAGTAGACAAAACTAAATAGGTATTTTAGGCATATTTGCACATACCTTTCCAATGAAACCACCTATAATTCAAAATGCGAATGATATATAGGTATGCCAAAAAATATTGCTTATCAAAAAGGGGAATAGAGTCGCTTTATTACCTTTTCTCGTCTTCTCCCTGTTTCTGTCTTCATTTTTTTCAACTGGCAAAAAGGTAATCCTCACTTAATCATCTGGTCATACGTGTTATTATTTCTTTTTGAATGCAATCATTAAAAAGTCATCTCGACTTTGGGGCTCTCTTCTCTCCGATAAGCCATATTATATTGCAATCATCATCATAATCATAATGCATGGTATTAGCAATACCCCACATCCATAATAATGATATGCTTTTTTCCTTCTGTAAACTGTATACCTCCTTGAAAATGTTTTCAGTACTGATGATTACCAGTTAGGATGGGGTGGCGGTGGCGGCCTGAGAAAAGCCCCTCTGTTTTGAATGCAAAGTCATCCGAGCAAGAAATCAGATGGCACATTGGTGCAAATAACAAGCAAAAAATGTATAATATTATCCTTATATACACGATATATAAACGAGCATGAATGAGCAGAGAAAATATCATCATCAGCTGCGGCGGTGGCAGCAACAGCAGTAGTAACAACGAAATATGTTGTTCTTGTAGATCATATCTCCGACCGTGATGATCATCTCATTACGAACAAAAGGAAAACTCGTTATATTTCCCTTTTCATATTCAAATGCGCCCCTTGTATTCACGCAAGTGTATCATTAAAACTGATTTTTACTCCCTGATGTCGGTTTTTCCGTCCATACAAGGAAGGAGGAGTACCACCACCAGAATATCTTGCTACATTTTTAGTCCAAATGAAACATTTTGCCCGAAAAATCATAGAAAAAATCAAATGAGAGATGGCAAGCGGAACCGAAACAGTAATATTTGGACGTACGTGCGCGCACACACACACACACACACACACTCATATACATATACACAAATTACTAAAAAGGGAACGCTGTTGGAAAAGCACCAATGAATTTTGATTTTTTAACTTTTTTCTTCCTCTTTTCAAAATGGTACGGAAAAACTACGCGTTTTAAGAGCTTGGCCACGTACCACCAGCGAAACTACAAAAAAAGAAGAGATTTCACTTGGGGAAACGAGCCATCTGTCCCAATTTAGATTACACAGCAAAAATGTCTCTCGCCCTTGTACCAAAATGAATCCCTTTGATGATCTACACACGCTTTTGTATTATCATATTATGATTAGCATTACGATTACGACCAATGATCTAGAAGTCACGCACCAGCAGCAACAGCAGCAGCAGTAGTAACAACAGCAAAAAATAGAGAAGCGCTCATACACATGAGTGGTGTAGCCATTTCAAATGTATAATTTGATATTACGTATGTATGGCAGAAGGCCAACTAATATAATGAACAAAGACACAAGTTATACTTTCTGCTCTGTTGCTACTGCTGTTTTCTCTACCCATTTTATGGTTTCACATAACATGCATTGCAAATTATTTTCTGGAAAGGAAAATGTTTCATTTTATTGGACTCCATTTCGTACGCGCGGCTCCACGTATTGGTCAAATTACAATAGATTCACAAAACGTACACACGCACATACACACATATACCCATGCTGGAACGAAAAAAATCCAAAGGAAACATCACATCCGGATGTATCATCCAAATATGCAAGACCTGTTCGATATTCAATCCCACAAGAAACGGAAATATCCTTGCTAACTTCCTTCGTTGCTTCAGCTGACGTGGTACATACATATATACACCAACGCCAACGCTGGTAGTTATAATAGTTACTTGGGAGAAATAAAGCAAAAAAGTCATTTTGGCTGGTGTCGGAAAACTACAGTCGTTTGATTCAAAAATCTCTCTACAGAACAAATAAGTGTATAAGGGAGAGAGAGAGAGAGAGAGAGAGAGAGAGAGAGAGAGAGAGAGAGAGAAAGCAACGGTTGTAAAAGTTGTCTTGTATTATTATAGGCGACACCGCACGCATAAAAGAGAAAATTCACAGCTAAGCCAAGCATAAAGAAAATATGCTCGCGCAGTAAAACTATAAGGAGAAGGAGAGCGGGAAAAAGGGAAAGAAGAGGGACGGGCCTATTAGATATTATTGTCTACCTTGTGTGTCATATGTTACCCTTATAGAGTTCTCCTCCATTTAACGACGAGAAACATATGGAGTATTTGCGAGTGTGTGCGTGTGTGATGTAGGGACCATATAATGCTGCAGTTGGAAAGACTTGAACAAGAAGAAAAAAAGAAAGTTTTGTAACAGTACCAGTCTCTCTCTCTCTCTCTCTCTCGATTCTCTCTTTCTCTGTTGCTTTTTCCTTGAAGCCAGCGAGTAAAATTGTTCGAATGTGTAACTAGCAATAAAAGCGGAACTTATACATACCTACTAGTATATCCCTCCATATGAAACCATAAGCTCTTTTTATATGTTTTGGCGGCAGTGGTGAAGGTGATGGTATATTATTATGTTTCCTTCCTTCCTTTACCGTTTACAGTCTTGTTCTTTTTTCCTTTTCTCTGAGATGAGAAGAATCGCAATTGGTTTCGTTTGGTTTTGCTACAACTTTCAGTACTACCACATTGCCGTACTGCTGGTGCTACCGCCACCATCACCGCAACGCAGAGGAAATAAGCTGTAGCATTATAGGCGGCAGTGTGGTAATAGGAAAATGGGTTGTAGTTACAGAGTAGCAGGGTATATATTGTGAACAAGAAGAGGTATCAATATCCTTAGCACGCGGAAATAATGGCAATTGGGAAAATTTGAGAGACCGCACATTACACTTTGTCTGCATGCATATGGGTCCATTTTAGCTTGTCTTGCGAGTGAGAATCGGGCTAAGTAAGCAGAGGCGTGTTGTTTGGAAATGGGAGAAAGGGAGCATTTTTAAAGGTCGAGTTGGTGCCAGAGAATAAAGCGGGTACATATACACACAAATATACATTTATAGTATGTATTTAAGGCGCGACGTCATTTGAAAAAGCAAGCAATGGAACACGCCATCGCCACCACCAAACATTTCCTTTGTAACAAATGACTAGCAAATCTGCTGAAAATCAAATCCTTTTTCTCGAACCAAAATGAAAATACTCCGGTCCCGTTTCCATTATCGCGTCTAGAGACATGTACCTATCTACACATGAGGGTGTACGACTAACAAGTAAGTACGTTGTAGGGATTTAGGATGTGTGGTAAAAAATACTATAAAAAATTTCTGCTAAGCGTTGTTCCTCGTTCATACCTCCATATTCTCCCTCTATAAAGGCGTGTAAGAACACTTAGGAATGTATGCAAGTGTGAATGCGCTTGAGTGGGTGTAGAAAAGAAAATTTTCCTACGAGAAGGAATTCATATCGGAGCGTAAGGAATTTCATAAAAAATCATTCAGCAGATTTACTTTCTAATACTTTTTAATGTTGCTTTTAACGTGCTTATAAGGTAAGTACATGTTCATAATCTAATATTATGTGTGAGAGAGTAGGTAGGCTTCGAGGGAGTTTTTTATGAGAAAAAGCAAAGAGAATGCCGTCACGTTCTGGATAACCGTGTAAGCATAAAAAATTTAATCCTAATGAATTTTCACAGTTCACAGCAATTTTCGCCTTTAGCGGGGAGGGACAGAGAACAAGTAAGACGGCAAGAGTGAGCAGGGATAATAATAAAGGTGGCAGTGGCCGTACCCTTTTATCACCGTGTGACAGGTCTGCACTGGCTATAAAACCGTTTATGCGCAACTTCAGCCTGTGACCACCACCACCGCTGACACCGTCACCATCTCCTCCTCCTCATCACCACCACACACCACACGAGCAACCATATAATATAAAAATGATGTCACCAAATTTCCTTTCCCACTCGGCCGTGGTAATAGTGGTATGGGATGTTATGTTATCACATTTTTTGTGTAACTCTTTACACCCCGCGCCGAAATGGAGCTTTCTCAGCCGTTGCACAAGGAACACGTGGACCTCTGGATATTATTTTAAGATTATTTATGCAAAATAATAGAACTGAAATGAGCTGAGGACATGCATACATTTTATTTTGTTCCTGGTAAGTCCTGCCTTGTGTGTGCGTGTCGCCAGTGAAAAAAGAATTATTTCAACTTATGAGCTCTCAGCTGTCAACTAGTTTTATCCTCCAACCTAAAGCGCCAGCAGCAGCAGTACCGGCACCAGTTTACTTTATTATTACAAGACTCACATTTTCTTTTCGCTCTTTTCATCATTTCATATAAATTATCTACTTTTGCGCGCTCCCTTGTCACTGCTGCTTGGAGCTTAATATGTCGTCCTCTCTGGCTTTTTTATAGACGTGTTGGTCCTCATCGTCTTAGGCACTTTGCTCAACAACTAACACAGCAGCACACACACAAAAAAAACTAAAACATAAATCTAGTTACTTTTTTCTTCAAGAAGGAAAGCGACGGAAAAATAAAATATATGTATCATATAAAAGGATAATACTTTCCCAAGAAAAAAATGTCTAGAGAGAGAGAGAGAGAAGCCGAAGCTAGCGTTCTAAGTCGTAGAAGCCTGTCATCCTTATCCCATTTTATGTCGTCGTCCTTGGCATAAGTCTACTCACATGGAACGCTGAGTAAACATAATATACTAAGAATGCATCATAGCAGTAATACGGCAAGTTGTTGTTCCCCGAGAAAAAAATAACAGTTTTTGAGTAACAGGAGTAGTAACAGTAGCAGCAGCAGCAGCCCCTGACGACGACGCTCACTATTTTCAGTACACTTCATTCTCCCCGTGTATATGTGTGTCATACGCGGAAGCTCGCTTATAAGTTGACAGGTTTCCTTTTTCCCTTCCTACTTTGTTTCTCGTCATCGTCCAGATTTCCTCTCTATGTGCCTGCCGTTTGCCGTGCGTATTTTTCAGGTCTCTCTGGGTGTATGAAGATCTAAAGCTCATATTATACGGAGAGATAATCCGGACTACAAAGTAGCCTCGTGTGTGTTATTATACGCACGCGGGTTACTTGTGTAACATATTACCCGACTAGCAGACATTGTGGAAAAAAGGGAACGGAGGACAAGTCGTGAAATCTTGATGATGTAGAGTCTCTCGTCGGGTCAGAGAGACGAGTAAAGAAAATACTGTAGTATGTGTACGGAGGGAATAATCACAACAAATTTATGGGCGTAGGGAAGCCTGTGCTGAAAATTCATAGACCTTTTTTACTCTTTTGCGGAGAAAGAGGTAGAGAGAAGATGAGGAGAGCACAAGTGAAACATTTAGTAATCACATGCCCAGCTGGTTGAGATATTACCTTAATGTGAAGTACGTATGAATATCTCACACAGGGTGTGTGTCTCTCTGGTGAGGGGTTTAGTGAGGGATGAATTGATGAGATGATGTCTGTTCAGTGCGTGATATGGTGCTTATGATGGATGAGCTTGGAATATGTTTTGATGTGGCGCTTTTGTTAAAAGGCCATAAGGACAGATATGTAGAGAGAGAGACTCTTGAGAGGTGCCAGTAGTACCGCAGTAACAGTAAGGCTGTTGGAGGGTACAACTCTCTTCAAAAAACAAAGTAGCAGCAATAATTTTTGCCTAGTCTTCTCGCAGCGCTGTCTCTCCTTGTTGACCTTCCATGTCCAGAAGAGAAATCAAAGTGTCAAAAAGAAGGAAAGCGTGACTGAAAAAGAAAAAAAGTCGGAGGAGGAATGAGGAATTCTCGAAAGACTTAAAAGCAACAAAAGGGTAAGATGCAAAAGGTGGAGGCATGGAGTCAGAGAGAGAGCGCGCGAGGAAAAAATAAAAGGATCTAATTTGTACTCTGTCGCTCTGTTTTGATAAATGTCATCATCATATTTTAATGTGAGAGAAAAGATAGAGAGAACAGGACAGATAGTGTGGAAAGACATGGGGTGTAGTAGGAAGAAAGTCAAGGCTGTTACATCATAACATACCCACAACGCAGCAGCAGCACAACGGACAATAGCGTGAGAATTGGGTAATATGAGTATATGATTATCAAACAGAGTGGAAGATGAGGAGGAGGCCACACAGAATAAACATGATGCTTCTTTAAGTATTTGCTTTTATAAAACCCTGCCATACAACAAGACGCGTTATTCGTGCCTGTAAAGTCCAGTTGTAGTTGTATTGTCCGGAGTCTGGAGCCCTGACTTGGTTGCCTGATTTTCATCTCTTATTTAAATTCTCTGCTACAATTGCTGTATTTTGTTTATTCGTTTTTCCCTCTCTCCACTTTATTTAGTTAATGATGTCACCATGTACTCCTCTCTTGTGCCGCTATTTTCCTCTCCCTGCATGTGTATGTATGTATGTATGAGTGCTTTCATGACTATTTTGGCATATTATGATGACTCTATAATATGCTCGTTTTGTAACTTTTCCCTTTTGTCTCCCTGAATAACCGAAATAAATGGAGTAATTCTGCAAAGAAAAACTCAAACCGGGACACTACAATAGAAAAAGCAAAACAAGGAAACCTTTTTGAAATGTAGGGATCGCGAGAGATAAAAGCTACAACGGTAACCTACATTATTCGAAACCAGCCAACGACGAGGAAGACTACAACAACTAGTAATTCTGTTTGAAGCTGAAACGCTTTCTGGCTGACATTTGTACAAGCCCTTGGCGTGTACCTACCTACTAGGGTGTACGTGCATTGCGTAGTTTTGCGAGAAATGTACAAAAAATATAATAACAAAAGTAAAGGAGATTTACAGACAGTCAGTTAAATAGGTAGTATAGGATAGTATAGTGCTACAAGGAAATTACATTTTCCTCTGTTGCTGATACAGTCGAACGACTTTTCATTCGCCAAACGTGTGGCTGCTGTTTGCGGTGCTGGTGAGTTAAAATGGCAGTTGTTGGAAAAGAGAGAAGATCACACACACACACACAAACACAACATATGACCTCATTTCCCCGGATTTCATAATTATGACTTGAGTCGCGGATGGAACAACAACAGGGGTGGTGGTAGTCATAGCGGCGACGGCAGTAGTCGTTTTTTTATGTGCGAGTTGTTGATAACAAACAAAGATATGCTTTGATTGTTATTTAGCTCCTGTTGTGTCAGAGAAGAAAAGCTGTTGTTGTTTTGAAAAGTGGAAATGGGAAAAGGATTCGGAGTATTGGGATGTGTAAATGTATTGTAGGACTATGTCGGGAGAAAATGATAATGATGACAGATCCGCCAGAACATTTTCTCTGAGTTTATGTGAATGTGTGCAGGAGTACTAGTAAAACTGTGTAACAAACTTGACAAAGTTGTATGCTCAAAAAATGTTGGTTTTGTCACTTTTCGCTTTAGTAGTGGTGGTAGTAGAGCAATTTGAGATATATTAGTCGGCGGTTTTGTGTTGCTTAATTGTATATTCAATATACTACGGGTTGACGTCATTGTAGTCTCTAACCATATTGTGGTGGTCTACTCTCATTGTCACTCGATAATCAGACTGTTTGTCTTAATTAAGGTAGGGCTTCCAAACAATTCCCTGAAAGTGAAATGAGTTCATGAACAAAAATAGCCTCTTTCTCAAAATACGATAATGAGACGAATAAACATGTGGTGTGTACACCAGAAACAAGTCTAGTTTGTACTAAAATAGTTGGAGAAAAGTTTCCACTTTCACCGCCAAGACTCCCTGCAGCTACCTATTTAATTCCCGTACATTTGTAAGTAATAATGACAATCACTATATGGAGGTATTTTCTAAAAGGTGGGTTAAGTTGCAACCAAACAAATATATTTTCAACAGACAAATGTATACACTGATACAAATTACCATCACGTTATTCCTTTCTTTCTATCTCACTTTCTCAAGGCTATCTATATCTATCTATCATATTACTTCACTGATTTACTATTTCCCTCATTGCAATTGCAACGTATATCTTGAGTCCCTTTTGCCTAAAAACGTTTCTATCCAGAAAACGCTCATTTCTCTGGGCTGATTCTATAACTGGAATCTCTGCTTGACATCCAATATCAATCTCCCAGCTTATCAAGATAATCTGTTCCATTTGTCAATTTCCCATCATATGACAACTACATGGAAGCCGCAGCAACAGACAAAAAGAATGACATTGGTGGGGCAAGTAAGTCGGCAAAAAAGCTTCCATACTTGCGTTTTTTTCTCCTTTCTTCTCTCTCTCAGGAAAGCATCAAACACATCAGTCACAGCACCATCATAGCATTTGCCTCTTCTTATAAATCAAAAGCTGCTGCCTCTTTCTCCAACTTGCTTGTCATTTAATACTGGGGTGGTGGGAGGGTGTGCTGTTGCTATCTTTTCTGCAACTGATGTCACAGAAAGATTATTTGTCCCCCTGATTCTTCCCCTTTTCTTTTTCTTTGCTTTATTCTTACATTTTTTTCTATTATAATGATAAAAATATTAGAAAACTATATAGGTATACTGATGACGGATGCAAGCAACAGTGTCGTCAGATTTTTTATATTTTTACCCCCTCCCCCTTATTTTTTTTACGTTTTCTCGGTTTATGCGCTCCCGTTCCCAGGATTTTTTTTATGTTCAAACTTCAGCTACACGACAGCACTTTCCCAACATGTTTTCCTGTCTGCTACTAAACCGTCAGTTTCAGGTACACAAATGCTTGCAGGTATGGAATGGAGCGGAGTGCACATAGAGTTTATTTGGGCTTATAAATGGCTACACACACATGTATTTCTCAGGAAAATTTATTAAACATTAACACGCAACACACTTTCATTGCAAGTGGCATGTTTGACTGTTGGCAGCAAGGTATTTCATCATATTTACACATACTCAAACACATAACTACTTTTAAAGAGGAAACAAATCAAGAGATTTTTTTATGTTCGCGAATAAAAAAATTGAAACCCACACATCATTTCTGATACAAATTCCAGCAAACCATAAATCACCTCGTTAAACCCCGGGAATTAAAATTTTCCGTTTGTGAGTGTATTCAAGAGCTTATACCCCGTGTGAAAGCCTGTGCTTTTATTGGAAAGCACTGTCTCTCTCTCTTTATAGAAAGGAAAAATCCAATTTTGGAATAGTTTTGTGTGTTTACAAAAAAGTAGCTGTTGAGCCTTCCGCTTGTGTGGTGGATCGTCGTCGTATCTAATATCATCTCTCTTTCTCTCGCATTCTCAGCTTAATTCTTTTTTACCAATAACATCAATACCACTGAACCATGTTATGGAATTCCAAAGTTACTAGTTGATACGATGAGCTTTTATTATTATCATCGTCCTCATCAAAAAATATCACCGAGATCGTGATGGCAGCAGTAACAGTCACAACGATGGCATAGCATCGTCGTCGTCATCGTCCTGGTCGTGCCGTTGTTCTCCTCATTTTTAACACACAAAAATCTCTTCAGATTCCATTTCCACAGTTTGACGTCGCAACTCATGTGAGCCATGTGAGCTTTTTTTCCCACTCCACATTCGCATAATATGCATATAGATAAGCACGCCAAGACCGGAGAATAGTTCGTACATGCTTTTTTGGACAGCATCTCATCTTCTCTCCGTGGCAGCTCATTCCCTTCCGCAAAACCCACAAGAAATCCGCATTGTAAGCCAGCGAACGTGTTCAATTTCAGAAAATGAATCCGTCTCCCTCCCTCTCTATCTCTCTTGCTACCTATCTATCTAAATATACGTACATCCATTTTTAAGCCTTCGTGCCTTATAATGCGCGTAATATTATCATTCTATTATGCAGCCTTCTATACCACTTATTTAACATTATCATAATGCGAGCACACATTGTTAATACAAAATAGAAGAGATGGAGAGAGAGAGATCGAGACGGGAAGAGTTGTGCAACTGCTACAGAAAGAAGCCTCACAATTTGGTTTACCAAAGGTAAATATGAAAAATCCGTGGCAGCTCATTCCCTTCCGCAAAACCCACAAGAAATCCGCATTGTAAGCCAGCGAACGTGTTCAATTTCAGAAAATGAATCCGTCTCCCTCCCTCTCTATCTCTCTCTTGCTACCTATCTATCTAAATATACGTACATCCATTTTTAAGCCCCCGTGCCCCATAATGCGCGTAATATTATCATTCTATTATACAGCCTTCTATACCACTTATTTAACATTATCATAATGCGAGCACACATTGTTAATACAAAAAAGAAGAGATGGATAGAGAGAGAGATCGAGACGGGAAGAGTTGTGCAACTGCTACAGAAAGAAGCCTCACAATTTGGTTTACCAAAGGTAAATATGAAAAGTTGCAGGATGGATTGGGGCTTTCGAGATGAAAAGAGTTTTATCCAAAGAAACTCCGAATTTTTTTTTATAACCGTGCAAGGTGATGATGAGCATGCAAAGGGCTAAAGCTTACCAAAAAATATAGCAGCATAGCTAGTAGGATCCTTATCATCATCGATGCAGAGGAATGGGTAATACGGCTGTATAAACAACCGCTAATGCCGTTATATTAGATAACTACCATGTCCAATGAATATGAAAAAATACAAGAAAAAAAGTTGAGTGAATGGAGGCAGGGAAGTGGTGGGGTTGACGAAAAATCTGTAAATTCCGCGTGTACTATAATAATGCATTGTCGACGTATGAAGACGAAGAGAGATTTTTTATCAGATCGCCCTGTGTATTATGTGGATACTTAACTTTTGTGGAACTTTTTTAAAATTCGGGATGTATACCGTATACTTGTCTTCACATATTTTTCTACTCTTTGCTCCTCTTATCGTTCAAATCCTTGCCCAGAAAATATTTTTTCGCTGTTTATAAAGATGATGCCGATGATGATGGTGTTTTACAGGAGAAAGGCGTCATGATCACATGATTCCTTCCTTTCAGCGTAGAGGATAAAAAAGAATGAAAACACTGCGGCTGCTGCACTGATACTTTTCGTTGAACGTATACACAACGCGGTGTATATCCAAAGAAAAGCCACGTTAAATTGGAAGAGAGTGCGAAAATGCAATAACTTTGATCTCTATTGGAATCGGAAGTTCATCAATCATTTCTCCCAGTCTTCGAGACAGCAACCACCCTACATATTCATGCCGACAGTTAAAGCCAGTCAGAAGAGGAGAGTTGGTTGGGAAAGCAAGCTCCGGCCATGTTTTTATACCTATTTTTTGAATTTTTATTCATTCTCCCTTGCTTTTTATACACATCCTTTTCAGCCATTACCCCCGAAAGAATAAAAGTACTATCAATATCAATACCTCCATACCCGGGTTTTTCAGCCGTTGCAAAAAAAACTGTTATCATCTTCCCTCGAAAAACCCGTCGTTTGTATATACAAATCTGAGCATCTCTGAAGAAAATTCAGTTATGTTTACGTTGTATAGGATAACAAGTGCAGAGCAGTGTATGCAGAAGGGAGCCTGTTTCAGAAGATGATGCCGATGACGGTGATGATGAGGATAATGGTGATACGGTCTAAAGTTGCCGTTTATGCGTGTAATATTATGCGTGCCGCTGCTTAAGAGTAACTGTGTTGTAACGGCTTGAATCCTTTTTTGTCAGTGAAGCTCTCTCTCCATCACACTAAATCACGACCAGTCATTCCAGTCAGCCATGTTTTACGGTATGGCGCTTTTCGAGCGCTTCATGTCAGGTAGGTTATCAGATTCTAAGATCACTTCTTTTCATCCACCTCCACCTACTCATCAGCTTAAGTATAGCTTAGTGGTATTAGTCGGAGTGTATGTGTGTGTACCGTACAAGATGATAGGATTTTTTTGCCAAGGATTTTTTGTGGGTGTCTATGTGTTTGTATCTATTATTATCGGAATAGGATCAGCGGAACGTTAGCACTCAGTGCGTGTATGTAAATGGGACTGCGGTGATTTTGAGAATTGCTTGAATTACTACATCTCTTTGGATTAATAATCGCTGATGCACGTTTATTCGTTCGCCTCTACGCGCCAATTCAATATTATTATTTCTTTTGCTATCAAATCAATTCTGATATGTAGCACGTTTGTGCCAATGCCAACAGAGGCAAGAAAATGGGACGAAAAAAGTCTGTTATATCCAATTGCTCGGATGCTGCTGCTGCTTCTGTAAATGTTGTTGTCGAGCGAAGGAATCGTTTTACGACTAGACATTTTCGAAATGGATGCATACAAACAACGGGATAATGTAGGAGAGAGAGAGAGATGAAGAGAGAGAATCTTTGCGCTAGTACACGAGACGGGTGAGATGGGATAATACGATGATGACGAGGATGGGATCCAATCTGTGTGATAAAAGGAGTAGATAAGAGACTGAGAAAAGGGCTCATTAAAAGCTTATCTTGCCATAAGATTATGCAAACGCCCTGCTTTTCCATACTTTGAATGGCCCCCTATCTGGAGCCACTAGTACATCCAATTCAATTCAATTTGCCTATTTTGTAAATGTTTCTCAATGATTATGTGACTGGGTTTCTCAGACTCTCTCTCTCTCTCTGATTCTTTGAGAGTGAGTAGCATGTCTTGTCTTGCAAAAAGGAATAACGGCCCAGCGCAGCGGCAACCACCAGCAACAGCAGCAGTGATACATTGTGATTTCCCAGGAGAGGTGCCAAGCCCAGTTCAATAGCCTTTCTCGCTTTTTGCCTTATTCGCCATTGCCATCTTCCTCCCTGCAGCTTTTGCAATCAGCATAAATTGAGCCTTATTTTTTCTACTTTGTTGTAACGCTCGTGGTATACAAATATTGTGATTTGATGCTGCCCCTGGTGCGCACTGTTTTGTTTGAAAGATTTATTGGGCGTTGCAATTAGCAAAGATTACCACGGCTGATTAATAAAACAACAAGCGTGTGTATGTGTAAATGGAAACAATCAAAAATGGAAACACAAACAGTACAAATGGTCATTATCGTATTTGTACTGTGTACAAACGGCTGTGTTTATTTATCTTTCTGACTACAGAAGACGGCAAGCATTTCTCTCTCTCTCTCTCTCTCTACAACGCTTAAAACTCTGACATAGCCACCGTTTCATTTTCGTTCATTTCATTCCGTTTCGATTTCCTCCAACTTTTTCTCTTGAAACAAAAAAAAATCCTATCCAGAGGAAAATTCCCAAGGGCAAATGAAAAGCTGCGTAACTTCTACTCACCTTCAATTGGATATATATACACACACAGGCACGCACAGCTTGTTTTTTTTTCTTCCCCGAACGTCTGTTTGTAAACTTATCCTTCTCTTTCCCTACTACCCCGTGTAAGATATGACGGTTACAGATGAAGGAGTCGATTTCCCATGTAGATTTTTTTCTGACTTGACTTCAAATTTTCTCTCTCCTGTTTTGTTACACTCCATCACCATTCCAGATGGAAAGGACTCCATCTTCAACAAAAATAATAAACGAACCAACAGGCATCTTGACTCTCTCTCAATATATAACCTGCTCTCAACAGGAACATGCCATCACAGTTCCCTGCGTCTAATACCTCCGATTTGTACAACAGAAACTGAAAAAAGCACGTCATCATCATCATCATCCACAAAACATCACCATTGTGATGAATGGAAGCAGACAGAGGAATACGAAGGTACCTTTAACTTGGTGGGAACTGGAACCTAACCTGAACTCCAACACAAAAGACTTTCTGTTCGTAGCTATGTACATATGTGAGTAAAAATAAACATTAAGACAGCAGCAAGCCATCAACAGAAGCACCCCTGTAACTTTTACCCCGGACTCAGCAACACATACACACTTTAAGGGAAAGGACGACGACGAGACGACTACGACGATACATTGACTTCCTCCAACAAGCTGATGAAATGTTACATGTGAACAAGAAAACGATGAGAGAAAGAAAGGAGCTCCCATGTGACTTGATTCCCTTTCCTTGCTAGGTCGCTTAATAAAAAAACAGCCTCTTTCTAAAAAAAATCGTGTGACTGCCTCTGTTCTAGGACCTGAGCACAATCTTGTTGAAACTGCAAACACTCTACATTACTATTATTGTACCTACAAACAGGGTGTGTAGGTACAAGTAGGTAGGTACTTGCTCAAAATACAAAACGTGGCAATATGTTTATTTCTCTGGCTTTATTTCTTGTTGGTGGTGGTGTATGGGAAAGAAAAAATGCGAGAATTTTCTTCTGTTGCGACACACAAATACACACGCTATATTTTTCCTCTCTCTCTCTCTCTCTCGTTCCAAGTATGCCATCGTGATTTCCCTTTTTTTGTCAAGAAAAGCCCAACGACAATCGCGCTTGCCATACCACTGTTTCCTTTTTTTATTATG
>JAHZNB010005885.1:0-18745 GCA_027744295.1 Callyntrura guangdongensis
GCAAACAGAATTCCAAAATTCCTTCCCGTTTCTGAGATATGGCGCGGACAGACAGACGGACAGAGACATTCGTAACCGCAATAAGTAGCATTCGCTACTTAATAATTGTTGCTAAATTATACGCCTGCCTAAACTATACCTAAATTGTACCAAGTATATGTACAACGCTTTCCAAAATAGGGAATCTAGCGTGCTTGGTGCCGAATGGTTGCTATGCAAAAGGTTACAAAATTATATTTAGAATATCACACTTCCTCTGGTAAATTTACATATCAGAGTAGCGTTAATGAACCTGTACAGCAGTTTTATTTCTAGTTTCCACAACAGTATACTTCAGAACACAGAAGATCACTGGCGTTCATCCTTTAACGATATTGTGGGTGAATAAATATGTTTTCCATATTTTTCTTCGTACTCGTATATACCTAAACTTAAGTATGCTTGAATTTTTTCTGCAGAAATGCATATTTGTAAAATTAAGGAGTTTTTAAGGATTTGGAGTCTTTTCCTTTTAACCTTAGTGAAAGTTGCACCGAGTTTCAGCATGGAAAATGCTATACTAAAATTTGGGAAAAAGTTAAACGTTAAATACGTAAAACAACATTGTTTGTCATTGCCAAAATCCGTAAATGAGCCTAAAACGCATAAAACTTATATTTTTTGGTGGTATGTATGTATTGCATATTTGCATATAAGACATTAAAGCATGAAATTTTTGCATACTTTAATGCATATTTTGGCAGTTTTTATTAGCACGTACTTGAATACCTACTTATTTCACTAGGTTTTATACATATTTATTCACCCTACAGTTGTCAATCCCGTCATGGAAATATACTCCTAAATGTTTATGTGTAAAGTTTAAATATAGACCCCATTTCACCAAAATTACAAGTTGACAATTGGAAATTTTTTTCAAAATGTTGTTGGTAGCAACCCATATGTTTAAATGGGCATATTTTTTTTTTATTTAGTTTAAAATACGCATAAAATATCAAGAAGAACCATTACACAAAGATTTGGATGCAGTTTTACGTGAAATTAAGGCATACAACTTTAACCTAATTATACGTAAACCATAGGTACCTATGTTGTATCTTTGAAATTCATTCATTACTCAAGTCTGTATTTTCCTAATTATTTTTTTTACATTGGGTATATCATATTAAATGTATGCACATCTGTAATTTGTATATGATAATTGTATTTGTCCTCTAGAAATACTACTGTACAGGATTCCTGACTATTTGCGTATCAGCTTTGTGGTAGGTGTTCGTCGGATTGTGTGTGAGTAGATAAGACAAGTGTGTGAAATATGAAAAAAAATCATGCTTTACATACTCGAGCTGGAAAGGAGCTAGTTGGCTTTTCCATTGAGTCCCACCCATACTTTTGTAGTTTCGCCAAGGGTTTCCCGTTTAGCCTTTTCAATTAGGTACGGCTCTGGCGGATTGTCCATGTACCGACATCCCCCGGACATTTCCTCCATAAGAAACTTATCGTCATCCATGACAAACTCAGGATCCATTCTGTTGACAGGAGAGTAGCGTGGTGATTTAGGTGCCTGAAACATGATAACACAAAAAATACCAAATTTAACTCAGAATCACCGGGCTAAAATGCATCTACTAGTACTCTCACGCTTTTTTCTATCACTTCTTAAAGATAACCTGAAACCTATTCTTCCTCCACTAAACGCACCATGAAATTGCAGACTGGTAGAATGGAAAGACACCATCCTAAACAATTATTTCCACGGCCGTCCGTGGCCTTTGACACATTTCCCATCACATCCATCCCCACACACACAGTAGTAAACTAACTTTACGAGAAAAAATTTACTACCAACCACTTAAAATAGAAAGGAGCCTGTTTGATTACTGCAGCCGTGAACTTGCC
Organism: Callyntrura guangdongensis; assembly: GCA_027744295.1. Classification (NCBI taxonomy): domain Eukaryota; kingdom Metazoa; phylum Arthropoda; class Collembola; order Entomobryomorpha; family Paronellidae; genus Callyntrura; species Callyntrura guangdongensis. Next base: position 1,900 of record JAHZNB010005885.1, read on the forward strand.
AATCAAAAACCTACAAAACTTCTCAAATATGTTGTGTCCATACTACAATTTTTTTAAGTTCCACAAAAAATTTAACAACAAAAAATTCCTACTTTCAAGATTTTTTCAGTCTTCCAGAGGACACATAATTGCCAGAAACAAATACTGACCACCTGGAAAGTTAAACAACATTCTGGAGACTACTTACTACCGCATTTCGGATAAGCTCGCATTGATTATTATTCCTCAAGTAAGCATTTGAGAATGAGAAATGAAAGGTGTAGATTGACTTCATAAAATAGCTCTTATAGAAGTGGTGCTGGTGCCACTAACATGAGCCTTGATATATAATTCTCTCGAGATTTCCTTTCTGCAATGCCACATACTTCAATTCATACTTCAATTTATGTCGCTCATAAACAACATTGCGTCACTTTGTAAATAAAATAGCGAATGCAGGTATATGTACACACACATATTACGGACGAATATGCCGAAGTTGAGGTGTAAATGAAATCGAATCCTTGAAAAAAAAACTTACCTGGATTGCACAGTGCGGTGTGTCGTATGCACAGTGGAATGTAGCGTATTTGCTTTGCCCTATCTACCTAATGTGTAATAATGGGTATGCACACGTACTTTGTATTAAAAAATTGTACACGCATAGTACATGTACTCCACTATTTCCATTTCCTTCATTTTATTTCAGTTTTTCTCTGCGTTCTTTTCTTCTAATCTTAATCAACTCGGATCGATTTTCGCGATGACAATCCAAAGTTTTACTTCATTTCAAACAGGGCCAAGTACTATATATTGTTTCAACTGCGGTGGACGTTTACCTGTATGGTGGTGATGGTGATGATGGTAGAAAGCCAGGTAGTTCAAACAAAAACATTACCTGAAGTAATTTTTTTTGCTTTCAGCAATTTAGCCCCTAACAACTTATTCTTTCTCGGCACCTTATAAAAGCAAGGACATCGACCATCCGCATCCAGTTACCACTACTACTGCCACTTGCCACACAGTCATCACTTACACTGGATCACTGTACGTGAGTGAAAGCAAGGTACGTGTCGTGGTTGCTTGATAAATAAAATAATGGTAAATGGAATGAAAAAAGAGCCGAGAGGTTGTAAACTGTGTACTAAATTTTTTATAAACGTCTACAACCGCTTTTGTAGCAGCAAATATATATGTTGCTGTTAATATTTTAAACGCTTTTGAATGAAAGTGAACAGATAACCTGAAATTTGTCCTAAGTACGGTACCAAAAAGATAGTACATGCCTACTATTCATATGTCTGGATCGCGTACTAATAAACAACACGATTGACTGTGAAATTAATAATAATGAGAAAAATCTGACCCAGAGATTGCATGAGAATTTGGTACGTTTCCGTATCTAACTTTTACGTTACCTTTACATAATCCATGCGGTGCTTTCTCTACGATTGAAGATGGCGCGTTGGCAGTGCCTTTTTACAGACTAAGATAGAAGCCATTTCGCAAGTACATAGAGCATCCAACAAAGTATACCGGATAGTTACCTTTGCATAATCCATGCGGTGCTTTCTCTACGATTGAAGATGGCGCGTTGGCAGTGCCTTTTTACAGACTAAGATAGAAGCCATTTCGCAAGTACATAGAGCATCCAACAAAGTATACCGGATGCTCTGGGAATGATACATAGCAAGTGAGTGACCGTAAAATGTATACAATAAGTATAAACGCAAAAGTATGAAATAAATATTACATTATGGTAAAAGTAAAAGTTTATTGTTTACAGATTGAACATTTTTATTATTGAGTGAACAATATTTTCAAATAATGACACTTAATATTGTTTGCCAAACTGTACGATAGGGTTTCGCTGTGGAGGTACAGACATATGCAAGCCCCTAGTACAAGTTTATTTTCGTCGTACAAATGTATTTACCGAGTACCCCGAAAAACCGCAGACCCTTATACATTAGGAAGTTTTAGGAAAGAAGATATGGAATCTCAGTTGCATTAGAGCCGCTGTAGTATCAGGAACGAGGATCGTTATTCACTACCTTTATATTATTCATGAGAAGATATAAATTATTCCTCAACCCTACCTTCTTTCTTTCAAATAATGCCACAGAACATGATTCTGTATCCCTTTGTGCCATGCCGTCCTTATTCATTCATGGTTATTTAAACATCGCGTCAGCTGCTGACTGAATATACAAATACATAAAATACACCCTTGTAATACAGAGTTTTCGTTAATTATTGCGCAATGCCGAGAATCATGGACTTTTAAAATGCACCCAGGGTATGCTAATATTTTTCATTTTCATGGACATCGGGTTCTTCTGAGAACCATTCTTTTTTTTCGCTCATCCATTTCCTTATTCTTAACCTTATTTTCTTCCTGGTAAAAATCCTATGGCAGACTACGTGAATGAGGGTACTTACGTTGTGAGTATCCCCATGACGCCGTGTTTTCTCGTCTTTTTTATTTATCTAGTTGGATACAGTGTACAAATAGGGTACATCCAAGTCCAAGTTTATCTATTGAACAAATTCCCTCATTGTTCATGAGTTATTAAAAAAATCCAAAAAATCTACGGAGCACATGCATGCAATCGTCAAGATGTATGCCTTTTCTTTTCTGCCATTTTTATGTACCCCGTACAAGTGCATAATAAATCGTTGTAGTTGAGTGAGTGAGGTACCTTTCTTCTTCTTTCTGGTTGTTTGTTCGTTACAAAAAAATGAGCATACCAAACAAGCCTCAAGTAAAAATATTAAAAGTAGCGGGGCGTAGCGGAGATACTCATATTGTCAGTAAACGGACAGACGATATTGCTTTTACATAATAAAACTAGTATCAGTTTTCTGCTTACTTGACCTACTACTAGAGCAGTACTACAAAGAAACATCACAATTTCCTCTCCTAAACTTCCTTCGTATTGTATTATGTGCTCTTTTTGGTTATGTCTTTGGTTACATATTTATTTGTTAGCGGAACAAAACAAAAGCATTATGCTGGCTTTTTGAAACACCAGCCTGCTTTGCTACACGTCAATGATATGATGATAGAATTAAAGGTAAAGCTGCTGCAATGCAGATAAAAATCCTTTCCTGCCTTTCACTTTCCGTCCTTAACAAAAGCATTATGCTGGCTTTTTGAAATCATACACCAAGCTGCTTTGCTATACGTCAATGATATGATGATAGAATTAAAGGTAAAGCTGCTGCAATGCAGATAAAAATCCTTTCCTGCCTTTCACTTTCCGTCCTTTGCTATCACTAACAAAGCCAACAAAATCCCTTTCACCTGACGTTTCGTCGTTGCAAACACAAATATTGTTTATATATAATCTATGATGGCAAGCAAGAGAGAAAGAAAAATGGGAGTTGTACCTTTGTTGCTGTTGTCTTACACACTGCCACCACACACATACAACCGCTTTGTAATGCAGCAATAAAAATACACAATAAGGTTGAAACGGACAAAGTAGGTTGTTGTGTGTGTGTGCAGCAAGTCGAGATTTTCCCGTGAAAACCTATCCCCGGCAGAACATATAAACCGAAATCCAGCAAATACGAAAATTTGCTCGGGATACGTAATATGCAGATGAATTGCAGTACTAAAAGAAAATAACTTTGTTATTGCAGAGCTTTGATTACGTATGCATCAAAACGTTAACTTGCGCGTAGGTAACGTAGATAAACCGGTTGTCTACATTGCATCTATTGTCGTACACAAGTAACTGACAACGTTACCTTTTCACAAGATACCGTCTGTCTTTCTAGTTCCCAGTAAATTAGCCGTAGCAAATATGAGCAGAGAGTCAATTATGCAAAGCAGCAACCGTGTTTATGTCTCGTTCACGCAAGGCATCATAATTTTCTGTGAGAAAGCCATAAAATATAACCCAGGTGCGCAGCAAGAGAGGAAATTTTCTCTGGGATTTCGGGCTTAAAAAGTTCATTAAAAGCGAGGGATGAAAGTGGTGCCAGATTGCAGATAACTGGAGAAAAGGTATTATACTATGATTAAAATTATGAATCATTTTGCGATTTGTAACAGTGTAGCTGATTACAAAAACATGTTGATATGCTAAAATAAAGTAGACTGTTTAAGTATTCAAGATTTGAATTGTCACAGTTAATACCTGCTTCACAGGCCATTTACAAAACATGCTAGCTCCATATTCTTGTCGTTATTTACACGCGGTCTTGTTTCTTGGTAGTCTTTCCGTGTTACAAGTGTAGAACAGAACGAGAGGAGAATGGAATGGAACATCACGACGCACCCTACCAACTAGAGCGAAAGTAAAGGAAAGGAAAAACTTTCACCAGCGCGTATTTATTGCCATAACCGCTGATCTATTGTGAGTTGTGTATACTTTTTTTTACCACACGCCCATATTTCTTTCTGCCAAATTCTGAATGGCTTTATCATTTATTGAAACAACCGATATCTGATATCTTGAATTGTTTATTTTCTTTGTGCTCTACACTCAGGACCAATGGGTTAGCCAAGTTTGCTTAAATTGATGCTGCTGGTCATAAGAAAGTTGAAAATTTTAAACGACCTAACAAACTACGTGTATACACCACTAACCATTTGAGACGATCGTAGAAAATATTTTGTTCAAATATTAAATAAATAAATAAATAATAAGGGTGAAGAATTTTCGTCATGGACTGGTCTCAACATGCCTTTCCAACGGTATTTTTTCTGATGATAGTCAAATTTAACTTGTATGTAACTAGCAATTACATGTAAAACAACCTGGGGAACATTTTTATTTCAATTTTATTATCATCAGAAAAAATACCGCAAAAATACGGGCATATTGAGACTAGTTACAATAAGACAATAATTTACGATGGTCGTTTCAAATTTTCAACCTTCTTGTGGCCGGAAGCATCAATTTAAGCAGGGCTAACCCGTTGGTCCTGAGTGTATTCTCCTGTTTTGTTGATGTCGCATCGGGTTTCCAGTAGTATTAGTGTGTTCCTCCTTTTTCCTTTCTTAATAGTGATCTAAACTTTCTGTGTCGTTTGCCAACTTTTAATGGCCCTTGCTAAAGAGCTATTTTTGGACACACCACCGTTTGGTTGTCGATTTAGTCTGAAAGCATCATTTTTCAACTGCTAATTTCAACCATAGGTTGTTGTTAACGTAACATTTTTCGAGTACTAAGAAATTTTCTCCGAAACGTTTTGGAAGCTCAGCGTACACTTGTATTTTGAGAAAGAGATAGCTCTAAGCTGATGCCCCTGTTAACTTTTGTATACGAAGTATTTGAACAAAAGTTATTGCGATTAACATCCTGTCTGTGTGTGTCTGATAAAGTGATAAACACTACACCTCCAAACTGCAACTGCTCAGCTAATTGGCTCCAAACTTGGTACACTTGCATTATAGGTCAATATCTTTTTCTGTGACCGATCTTGAGCCAAATTGGGCAACTGTAAGCTTTAGAAACCGTTACAACTCCATTTAAAAAAAATAACATAGGGCTTGCAATATTTGACTCGTCTCAGCATAAAAACGATTTGTATGGCACATTTTGAGCCAAATTTCCCAACGGGAACCGTTAGAAAATTTAATATATGCAATATAATCATTTTAGTCGTCTAACTTTACCAAACCGCATCGCATACAAAAGTTTTATTTGATGACTGTTTACACCATTTATGTTAGTAATGAAAATGAACATACTGAGCTCTGTCTTACATTGCACCTTAAATTAAGGACGACTGGTGTTCTTGTTAACTAATTAGGAGCGCAGCGTCATCACATCAAGTTTTATTGCTGATAAAATTGCTAATTGGTTGCATGCTTTCAACTCTAACGTATGGATATGTACATACCAAGCTTCATAATTCAAGAACCTTAACGATAACCTTTTCAAATGATTATGGTTTTTTGCAGCATTAAATATTCAGTGGCAGTAATCTGTAGACGCAAGTGGTTCACGACGTGATAGTCGTTAATTATAACCATTAAGTTAAGATATGCAAAATGATTTAATGTGCTACATGAGTGGTTCCTTAGCACGAAACTATCGTTGCCAAACTATTCTAAAAACAGGTGATTAAAGAAGAGAATTGAGTTTAGCCGCTGGTATGCTGAATTATGTTCATTTTTATAATGCCACAGAATGAAAAATCCTTCTTTACTTTTTATTTAAGCCTACTACAAACAGCTGGGGCACGTGAAATTTTATCTTTTAAATACCCACTTGAGATAATATCAATCAAGTAACCAAGGCTGATTAAGCAACCGTGCACTAAAGAAGAAAGTGCTCTTATTGCAATTTCACACGTGAAAATTCCAAGACAACACACATTGTTGATTGCTTTTAGGGTTTCTTCCCAAGATCCTATCATTTTACTATTAAGATTAAAAAGGTGGAGCCATCACGTATTAATCACCTAATATCTTATTAATCTTATTGTCTATCGTTCTCGCTTTTTTATTTGCTGCCGCACGCAACTGTAAATTTACTTGCAATGCTTATGCAACAAAAACAGTCGAACCAATATACCAGATTAAAAGTGCTAAAAAAGCTTATTCACTGCCTTACTGACTTGCATAAACCCATAATGTTAACATAATTGTAACAAATTTACTGTTAGTTACCCCTCTCCCCCGATAAAAATGTTGAAGAAATGGCAACAAGGTAAGAGCTAAAACGTGCTAAAGTAAATAAAGGTATTTACTCAAACTATTACATCCGTTGCACCCACACGTTGCCCTCGTCATATAAATAAAGTTCTAAATTGAGACTATTACTTTATGAACAAAGCCTAATACGACACTTACTCACTTACTACTAGACTTACTTTTCTTTCTATTTTCCTTTCACAGCAACAACTTTCTTTTCGTATTTTCGATTTCCGGTAGCCAGTGTATTCCACATGTTGGAGATTTGCCGTTACATTCACAAAGAAGTGTTATATAAGAAAGAACCAGTCACCAAAATCGTACTTTGGTTGACGTTTTCTACTAAACAAAATCTACAGAGTACACAATCTTTTAGTGATATTTCTATTACAGCTAGTGGAAACATCACATGACACCTTATGAATGACAAATCTAGAACGCCAGCCAGTAACGGAAAACGAATGCCATAAAATTACCATTGCATACAAATGCCAGAGAAAACGAAAGCTCGCTGCTTTCAACGTGCCAAGATGCTGTAGTGCGGTTCAAAAAATGGTTGCATCATTTAACTGTGTACTTTCTCACTAAATCAAGATTATATTTTTCATCCTTCGCTGCTTTTCCACTGTACTGATGTGTATGGATGTGTGTACGAGTCACGGTGCTGGTCTAGATTAAAATAGAACTTGTCTACTATTATATTTCCTCTCGCTTTTTCCTGTATTGCTCCCGACTCACAACAACGCGTTTCTATTTTATCGCGTGGAAAAAAAGCAGCCCCGCTTCAAGAGATGAAAGTTAGTCGAGTGAAAGCAGAAAATGTACACCGTGAAACCAAGTATTACAGCGGAATTCAGCCGTCGAATAACGTTTCGTGGTGGCATAGGTATCTGGGAAGCACCTCATCATTCTCAACTACTACGGCAACGATGACTACTGCAAAAATGGAAATATATCAAAGGCCCGTATATCATTATACATTCTCCGCCAGTGGTTTCACTGAGTGTAAAAGTCATGAACATATAATCATACATAATGATGCTATGCGGAGATGGTAGATAGGAGGGAAGGATGCTGCTGCTACACAACCTAACCTAAACATTTTTCAGATGCAATATATCCAAAACTGTTCGCATTGAAGCTTTTCTCTCGGAACATAACATTAAATTTCCAAATGTTACGTGTACGTGTATACACTGTGTATATTTTTTGGCTGGGGAGAGTATAAAATATTTGAATCGAGGATACATGCACACCAGTTATCCGTATTGCAATTGGTTTCACAATTTTAACACACACCACACACAACAAAGCGAAACCTTTTTGGAACATGCATACTGTAATGTGGTGTGTTGGTGGTTAGCATTTTCCGATTGTATTGTTTGTTTCTGATAACGCTCTCTGGAACGGTGCGGATTCTTGTCGCTTTACTACTGCTCAACATGCAAGTTGGTCGAAAACGGAACAGGAACAACAACTGCGGACTTACGTGAAACTAACGCAATGTAAATATTATACCTATACGCAGAGTCACTTCATTATAACAAGATAAAATAGCCGTGTATTTGTTTGTGTTGGTGGGGAAGAAGGTTGAACGCAAGGAAATATATTATCACAATTACGCTATTTCTGAGTGTGCGGGTAGAAGTAGAATGGAATTCTGTTTGAAAATTGCGGTCTTTTGTTGAGAGATTAGATATTTCCCGTTTCCCGTGCGTGTGTCGTGTCTCGCATGCCTTTCATTCGAATAAACTGAATTTTCAAGACTCTTGCTGTTTTTGTGGGGTGTTCAAATAAAAAAAAATACAAAACGACATAATTTAGGAAGGTAGTTGCCTGTTTTAAAGTATAGTTTTAACGCTCTTGCAGAGATAGTTGCGAGCTATTGCAGTTGGAGTAAAGAGAAATCACGAGATGCAAGAGGAAATAAATGCAGAAAGAAGGTGGCACGTTTCCCCGTTTCCCCGTTTCCAGACGAAACAACCCAGCCAGGAGTACCGAAAAGAAGAGTTTTGAGCGGCGTAACAATTTCTGGACAGCGTGAATAGAAACTAATCGCTTTGTGTTAAGTGTGTTGTGACAAGAAAACAATTTAAACTTTTTGGCTTACCTGCTCCCTCTTCGGTGCCAACTTTTGAAGTACGTTTGGGGCTTTCATTTGACGTTGGCAAATGTGTAGTATTTTGAAGTTTTCACCAAATTGACCGCTGCCCTGGCTTCTTCAAGGAAACTGATATTGTTGTTGCTACTGTTGTGGTATTGTGACATTCTATATAAACAAAGTGACCCGCGCTAGTAAAACTTTTTACAATTCGTAATTATTTCTTGGGATTAAGTTAACATTAACTGAACACACGAGTGTGCAGTCGTGACATGTACAGGGAAAATACTGCTGTAGGCACTGTTAAAAAATTGTCGGTATTAGTAACAGTACATTACTCTACTGTCAGAAAATGTTAAAAATAACGTATGGTTGTATGATTAATTCAGCCGTTTGGGAAATAACGACGTTCCACTTAGGAGTGCAGAACTATTCGTAAGCAATTTGTTTTATATTTCCTTGTCTTTGTCTTTTTTCAAATAACCGATGTTAATAATGGTACAATAGTTAGCATAATATAATAATAATAATAATTATTATTATTTAACGAACTGTTACTACTGATATCTAATAATTTAGTTTGTTTATAGTCTAACTATACTGTCAATTGTAATGCCCAAGATTAATAATAATAAAATAAAACCAACTCTTTAATAAAGTAATTAACAACTGATGAGGCACACTAACAAAGTTGGATTTATTTTCTTGCACTTCCTTTGGAAACGGTAGAGCTTCACTTGTCACAAAAACCGACATCGTCACGTTTATCTTTTTATGAGTATTATTGCATAACATTACACACGAGCATTTATACACAGGGTGGTGGAAGTGCCGCAGTCGGAAACAGTGCTTTCAGTTAACAACCTACCGCCAACATTTTTTTGTTCTTCAATGTTCTGCCACTATTTGTCCTGATGACTTTTCAAAAGGGCTCACTTTCCTCCTACTAGGTTTTAGTACGCCACCAACCAGACATGGATAATGCTGATGCTCATTACGGTGACTGGACTTGTGTATACTAGCACGGTATCCATACTGGCCAAGTAGAGTAAGTGAATAGTAGTAGACTAGTCCAGCCAGACTGTATGACTCGAAAACGGAGAAAAGCCCGTCGTGCTAAAAAGGACGGGAGGAAGGATTCCACTTTCTCCTCTCCATTTCATGAAAGTCAGTTGTAGTAGTAGTAGCAGCAGCCGCCACACTGCAGACAAATCTCTCGTTGAAGCTCATCGATCGATCTGCGACAATACAACAATCTGCGAACCAAACAACACTTTCCGCCACTGAGCCAACTACCGTGTTATATTAGAAGCACAGTTTTGCAGTTTTCATTTTATCCATGGCTCGCTTGATAGCAACTACACAGCTTTTTTTCAGGGGTAGGCAAGTTGTGTTCTAGTCTTGTCCCCTCCCCTATCTCTGATAGCAAAAAAGATCTGGAAACATAGACCACCAACTTTTATGCAAATACTATGGCACTTTTCCTATTCAAAAATGCATTTGATTATTGACGCTACTTGAAATATTTCAGGGGAAATTACAGGCTGTAAAAAGGTGGCCGGTATGTGCAAACACTTCAGTCTCTGTCCAAGTTTCGTCGATTGCTTCCTCATTTCCACACCACCAACAACAACATCACATGAAGCACCTCATGACAATGGGAAAGGAAAACTCTGGTTTGTACAAAAGGCTTTATAAAATAGGGTGACGACGCTACTGCTGCGAAGCAGATTTCAAAATCCCCACACAACTAAATATTCGATCGTTGTGTTCGTGAAAAAAAGTTACGCTCTCTGCAGCAATGTTTTGCTGCAGTCACTGGAGTGCTACTAGAGAAATACCAAGAGGTTGTTGTACTTTTCTCAACGACCAGCAGAAGTGGCTGGCAAAAAGTGTTGTACTGGCACATACACAGGGCAAAAACTTTTCGGTCGGTGAGAGGTAGTGGGAAATAGAAGCTGGAAAGGGAAAGTTGGTCAGAGAAGCTGCCAGCAAAACAGGCTTGTTTTAAGTTAAACACGTCGAAAGGGGTACGTACAGTCGCAGTTGCATTCGCGGTCCGACGATTTTTGTTCAGCGTTCATTTCATAGTATACATTTTATTACTCCGAGTAAAAATAGTAAACCTGGATGGAAAAGGTTCTACGTACTGGAAATGCTCTATTTGAGGAGAATGCAAACGAGGGGTACATTGGAAGACAGAGAGAAAATATTAGCTGGCATTATTAATATATGTTATTGTTTTATTACTACGACGCTTTCGCTTTATTATATCAATTTGTTCGCATTACCACCAGCGTGAATATTTCTGTCAAAACCAGCAACATGCTTACCAACATAGTTATTGATAACTTTAGGGTTAAACTTTGACGAGTTCAACTTTGTTTTCCTGTCACGACCATGCAGAGTTTCATTGGAATGGAAAAACGTTGCATAGGACACATGTCAAACACTGTATCGGTGGTGTAGGGACACATGTTAAAGATGCAAGTTATGCGTACAAAAATTGTGAGAAAGTTTGGTATTTGTGAATGAACGAAATTGAATAATATGCATACGTGTTCATTTAATGTAGGTACGTGCATTATTTGTAGGTTTCATTGTAGCATTAAATTTAAGGAGACGTTAAGTATTTTTTAGTTTACCCATTGCCATTGGTTAGCTGGGGTCAATGTTTTGGTTTACGTTCACTTTTACTTTCACTGCAGCATTTTCATGTTTGGTAGCTAGAGTTTTTTTGCTGGCGTTTACAAGGGATATAGAACGTACTAGTTTTCATACATCAGATATACTAGCATATCTAGTTTCACGTTTTGAAACAAAAAATTGTGAAACTTGATGTCTGCATGTTATACAAGTTGGTAAATCCTTTGTGCATGGGTATTTTAGAAGTAATTACTTTGGTGTGAATGCTTATATGGTTTGTCTACATTTTGCTAGTTTCTTGGGTCAGAAATGTGTTAGCTGTGCTAATATATTTAGTTGATTCTACAGTTGACAGTTATATCCATTTTATTTAATGTAACTGGAATTCCATGAAAATCTATTACTCTAGGTTGTGGCTGTGGTTTGTGGTAGAAATGGTTTGGTCGTTTAATCGATAGTAATTTAGATCAGTTCACATTGTGGGGACACATTATTATTGTATTCTGCAGATAAATAAACTGTGTGATGTCCTGTCTTCAACCACCATTTTTGTATATGGCTGTGATAAATTTACTGTATTTTCTGGATGCTGCAAAGCGTTTGGAAACTTGCATACAAAAACATTCATAGTAAAATAACTTGGAAGAAAGAATTAAAAAGGTTATATCCTACAGTATGAACCTTTCTGATACTACCAAACAGTTACACAAGATAACTGTATTGAAAATTTGATCGGTTTGATACAGATCTGTATAGTTTCTGGTGCACTGAAAGAGTATGTCTGAATTTTACACCTAAGACCATACCCGTACCGAAACCAATGAAACGTGAATAAGAATGTAGTAGTAGATTGGAATGCGGACGAGTTCGGTGAAAGAAAAAATTGGGACGCATAAGAGACAAAAGAAAACGGGAAAGAACTGAAAGGCATGGCAATTTTGGATTATGCTTCATTTTTATTGCTTATCATTTTGTTCTCCTGGTATGAATGTGTTCCACATTGGCTTTGCGAAGGGAGTGGATGGGAAAAGGCATCTGGTGCAGACATTGGCTTTTGAAATATTTAGGAATTTTATTATCCTGCTGCTGGGACATTGCTGTTTTAGACAGTCGTGTCGTAGTCGTAGTTTGTATACCTACGTATGGATATGTACTTAAGTATAAGTATAATCAATCATTTTGTAGATTCATTTATTGATAAACCGAAGTTCATAGATTGTAAATATCGTAGAATTAAATTTTCAAACAATAACAAATTACAAAAAACTTAATTATAAAGTAGGGTACCACGTACACAAAATCGTTGTTTTAAATATTATAATATTTACAGATAGTTTAGCTAATTTATCGTAGCCTTCATTCAAATTTTTATGGTGCTGCTAAACATATTCTGACGATAAATTTGTCGATCTTCATTTCGAGAAGTAAAACTGAAAAATTTCTGAGAGATCGGTATTAGTATTATAGAGAATGCAGTTTTCAGAATACATCGAGTTAAAGTTTAAGGAAAGAGGTTGTGACTATAAAAAATAACGAGAGACAAAGATTCACATGAATACTGAAACAATGTTTTCATTATTTACCATATATTGAGGATTTTATGCACAAACTTGTCAAAATTTTTATGAAAATAATATAATTTCTGCAGTTATAAAGATAGCAACACGCTTTCTTTTTATGTGAAACGATTACTGTTTGTAGTTTTTTAGAGCGATACTGCACCAGGCGTGCACAAACAAACACAAAGTGTCACATCGGTTTATTGTCTAATTTATTCTGTTTCAACGTCTCAGACAAATGTGTGATATTGTAAGGGTGTTAATGTCAGCAGAACAGATGTTTTATTGTTACTAACTTTGCACATGAAACAGTGCATTTTTACTATGATAATTAATATAACAAAGCAGTCCAAGCAGTTGAACAAAATGCCATAAGTTTTAGTCATTTTTGAAGTCGTCTCCATGCATATCTCTGGTGTATGTTTTCTAATTTTGATATCTTTTTGTGCATACAAAATTCATTCAGAAATTGTTGGCATACTTGATGCATCTTTCCGGTAATTAAAATGTAAACTACTGAATTCTCTTGGAACAAGAATTAAAGCTGGCAAGTAAAGAGTAGTTATAGTAGTAGTATACTTACTTTTTGCATCCGCAAATCATTTGAGTGTAGAAAAAACATAGAAAAAATGTATGCCAAATCTTCTCGTCATACAATACGATATCTGCGTGCAATGCATGAATAGATATGTGACGTTAATTAATTCCTGAAATATTAAAACCATGTAAATTTTCAATATCACTTTATTGTGTTTATTCGTCTTCATGTCACTTTCTTCGCAATCAAAATTACATTGTAACTGCGAATACTTAGATTAAATAGTCTATTATATATACATGTAAATTAGTATTGCTATAAACGGTTTTGAAACAGGTAAAGTTTTTATCCGTAGTACAATGTTAGATAAATATTGTTAAAGTATTAAATCTATGTATTTTATTACACGAAAAATCGACTTGGAGGAGTACAGTATTACAGGTAGATAATTCATCAAATTGAGTTTCAAATAGTCATATCCATCTTAATCACTGCCTCGTTGTCACAAAAGTGACAGTTAATGTCCGCCGTTAAAAGTTCCGAAAATTAGAAAATAATGCGCCACTCGATTATCACGTCAGTTTCTACGTTCATTATACAGGACAGGACAGAACAGTGTTATACTATCTATCTAGTACTAATAATCTATGTAGTAGGGTTGCTTTGCTTCTAGTTTTGTCCCAAACTATCTGTATTTTTTATTTTGTCTTTGAATGGGGTAATATGAGTCTTGCGGATAAACGAGTTTATGTGAAAGTTTGTACGGAAGTTGATGTAAACTTGCAACACGTAAAATTGTGTGTAAATACACCGTCGGAACGGTATCCCGCTGTATATATACAGATATACTAACAGACTACCATACCAACCAATGCATTATTGGATTACAGGTCAAAACGAGATTCCTGGTTTATTAGGCGACTACCACACATTCTACGTATATATTTCTTTTACATATCTTGTTACTGGAAAATTAATTAAAGTTCTAGCCAAAACTGCCATGATAGTTGAAAGGCGGCATGATTTAACCTGTCTAACTATACGGTGCGCTCCAGCTGAGGAACATAGGAAGTTTATTTGTCTACAAAATTAAATTTTACATACCTTCATGATTTCGGAAAAAATGACTTTCAAATGGAATTGTATGACGATGACGAATACATGGCAGCAACATTAATCCTTGATGGAAATTTAGTTAACGGTTTATCGGATTTCGTCGACTTGGAAAGGTTAAAAAATTAATACTTATGTTACTAAGATGTATATCAATTATATCCATATTATACTTATATTTAGTGTGTGTTTATTATTGGTAATAATCTAAACAATTATTTCGTCATCCAACTCGTCCGATTTGAACTGAACATCCAAATTTAGTAACTTTTATTTCAAATACTTTTCTAATCTGATTGACACATGTGACATTATTATAATGAATCATCCCCATAGTGTACACGTATGTACACAAACCTTTGCCTTCCTATGTTCTCTCACCAAAAATTTCTTCAGTTAAAATACAAATACAATAATTACTTCATTTAATCTAGTTTAATATATATTTGCCTAACAATTTATTTCGAAAGGCAGGTTTGTCAATTATTGATAACATCGTACTCACCAAAATGCGTAAAATCACTGTGTTAATTGAGCTTAGAGTATTTTAGAGGGAGCATGAACAAGTCTATGTATTTGGGATGATTGTGGAAGAGGAGTAAATACTGAACTAGTATGTATTTATATATTTCTTTATTTACTTCCGTTTATATATTTTTCAGTTTTTTTCTAAAACATATTTTTTGCTGATAAGGTAAACTTTATGGACGTGCGCCATCGTGGTATTCATTATTTTCTATTTATTATTATGCATGTAAATATTTAGAGCACTTAAGTAAGAAACAACGTATTTTTTGTCAGTTTTTGTTGCCGTCGTCCATTAGAAAATAAATGGGATACCCACACGCAGCTATTTACAGTAAATTGTTGTGTTATTGCGAGTGCAATCTTCTTTGATTCATTTTATGCGCTAGTGGTGATGTTGATATGACTATTTTACCATGTCCAAATGTACTACAGAGAGTTTAGGAGTGTGATCAAATATTGAAAGTGGTTTTGTCTGGATACAGAATACTGTATTTAGTTTAATTCCTAGATATCTTGCTAAATTAAGCTGAAATATTGGTTTGTTGTGAAAAGTTGCAAGCTATTTTGGCATGACAATGACATGGCAGAGATGACAATCATATAATTGTGCACAAAAGGGTGTGACAAAAATGCGCATTTTTTAGTTTTTGATGTCATACAAAGCTAATATGTGAACGTTTTTGTTACATGATGTTATTTTTGTGAAGAATGAAAACTTTGCTGATTGGGTAAGAAGTGCACACGCGAAAATAAGTTATGATAGATGATTATTGTAACTGCAGTTGGGATTTTTAATCTGATGGCGTCAAAAAGTTTTTTTTTAGAGAATAGTTGTAAGTGAAGTGACATGAGTTGATGTCAAGATGTAATTGTTAATTGCTTCTATAAAAAGTTATTGCTTATTGGCTGATATTGTTCTATTTTTCATTTTTTGGTAGTGCATTGAAAAGTTTCATGCAACATGTGTATATTTTAGCATAAATTTTTTTACTCGAAATGAGAATATTGAGTTAAACTATCCCTAGTGCATTGTTTTAGTTTCATTTTGTAAAGTTATGTGTGTTATTAGGTATAATATTATTTTTTCTACCTTAAAGTTGCTCTGCGAAGTTGCATTCCTATGTTATAGTGATCGTCTTGCGGAATGAAGGAAATTTGACTTAGAAATTATTGGTTGGATCATGGTTGTGGAAGGAAGGTACAAATCGGAGGGAGCGTAGTGATTTTAAAAAGATTATTTAAATAGAAGAAATAATGAACTTAAGGGCAAGTTGGGAAAATTACCGTAGGACTAGTTAATCGACAAACGCTTTACTCGGAATACTCAGAAATAGTACGAGGCTTATGAAAGTATTCAGAAGACACAGGAACTCCACTTAAAGCATTTCCCTTTATTTTCGAACACGAGTATGGGCTTAGTTTTTTTAGTAATTTTTATAAAAGCACGACTCCGAAAAAATTTAGGATTAATTTTAATTGCTATTTAATAATTTGCCGTTACAAAACTGTAATATTAGTAAATTGTTTTGAAATTGTTATTACTAGTTTTGGAAGATTCCATTCTGCATTGGAAATGAGTTGTCTGACCAGATGCAAATTTATTATGAATACAACGTCTTTTTATGACAATATTACCTATGTTTCACAATAGCTCTACAGTAGTAGGTTCCAACGTTATCTATCCTCCTTCACGATGAACAGGATTGTTAGACGTGTGTACGAGCAAA
>JAHZNB010005886.1:0-23124 GCA_027744295.1 Callyntrura guangdongensis
ACTACTACTGTTAATAATAATAATAATAATAATAATAATAATAATCAATCTACGGTCGAAAGCAAGAAGTTAATTTTACAGCCATATTCAAAGATAATATTTATGGACGTTTAGCTGAATTGAATTGATTAATAATTAATACGAAATAGTAATGCCATAAATTTTAAGTACATGTAATCTTGTAATGTTTCAGATTAAAACTAATCACAACATCGATACTACCTTCTGTAAATAAATATTGTTGCTATAAATAAATAAAAACATTATCCACCGTTGACCACGTCGTATATTTTTGTTTGATCATTGTACAATACATCTATGTAACAAATAATTTATATATTCATCTTAGGAAACCGTCGGTCTGTTTTAGGAACACCGAATAACCAAAAATTGAAATTAAAAGTACCGAATAAAAATTATAATGCTGCATAGGAATTGAAACTCCAAACTAAACGGAGCAACAAAGATAATGTAGAGATGCCAAATGATTAGGAAATACATGTACTTGTTAAAAACCAACATGTGTCTTGCAATGCCCCATATTAGTCATATATTAAAACACGTGCTTGGCATGACTTTATCATTTGGCTCGCATGTTGTTCTTATTGCAAAGCTATTGCGAATCATAAGTAAATAAATAATGTAGGTAAAATATAAGTTATATCTTGAAACAAGTGGAGAAACTAAACTGGATACTATCCAGTGGATAGTTGATAAGTGTATTGTACATTTTATATTGCTTCGGGTGCACATGAGTATCCACAGCTGAACGTACAAGTCATAATACGTAGGCCAACAGTTTTTACGCAGCAAATGTTTACACATCAATCCATCATCATCTACGATCGTGAACTCCATAAATCCATACACGTTTAATACACCATTTGCATTTTAAAAAGAACAAGTGTTCCATGAAAATTAACTACGATTAATCCTTCAATTGTACAAAAACTATGAATCGAAGGTTGTAGTGCTGACTGAGTCCAGTGATATAATTATTAAAGTATTTCACCAAACGTGAACGTTTTCTTTTTGATTGCAGCCAAACCTTTGAAGTCAGTAGCCGGTAAGTAAACTAACAATGTAATATTTATTAAGAAGTGTATTACCACAAGGCTGCCACTCACTAATTTTGTTGCATTCATCCCACTCGTATTCTATTATGTTACCTTTGGTTTGCTATTACTATAACAAAAAAAATCAAGCACTATTTGTGATTATGTCCAAAAAAAAGTACAACATACGTTATGCTGTATACTACGTAGTACCATCTCAGTTCTTAGATCTGGCATTTTTGATGATTGACGCAAAATAGTAATTTTGTAAAGAAGGATGCGACTCCTCGACTCGATGTTAAACAGTTTTGTATCAGTTTTAGTTCACATGATGTAGTAAATAAGTAATTAAGTGAATTGCCAATCGTTGCTGCATTTATGCGGATGACCTAGACCTTCGTCTGTGAAATCATGTATGTACGGTATATCTTAAAGTTGTTGCATGGCTGTATAAATTATTGAAGCTACAAATGATGGAATAAAGTTAAGTTGTCGTACGTATCCGTATCCGGTCTAGTGTCGATTTGTAGTAGATTGAAGTTCTGGCCTGGTTACGTGTAAGTTTAAAATAACATTAACATTACATAAGGGTCCCAAAGATAAATTTTCAGCCCATACCACAAAACCTATTTGTCACGTGGAGTTCAAGGATTTTATTAACATTTCAATTTTAAATATTGCGAACTGCTGTCGGCGTCGGATCATTTCAGGATCTTGCATGACTCTGCTACAAACTCTTATGGTTCAGGTTAAAGTTGTAAATCCGAATGTCACTCAGTCACTAATATGTCATGTGTTAGAAAATGGTTTGTGATAAAAATCAAGAATTCTAATTCTGTTCCTGAGAATCATAACCGCATTCTTAGTCTAGCAGATCAACAAATCAATGAAATAATTTGTTATGGAATTTTTAAGGAATAATTTATCTGCATCTACACGACGACATACATTTTAGCTCCACCTTTAATAACAAAAACTGGCCAACCGCGAAGTTTGCAATCAGCTGATTGCTGACTATTATTATTATTATTTTGTTAATAAGGAAGAATGAATGCCTTGTTTCAGTCCCCTGGCCATCTCTTTCTGAAACAACGCCACTGCGGCTGGTATGAACTTTTGAACTGGTGTTGTGATGTATGTAAATGTTTATGAATGATGCCAAACTACACTCTTTTCTCTCAATTTTGTTGGTTATCGTACATTTTTTTATTGCAATGATATGTAATAACATATATACAATATTTACTTAAAGTTTGACCGTTGTGTTATGAGTCATGAATGAGACTTAAAAACTGTCAAATGATGGAGCATGGAAATTGGTCATCTAAATTTCAGCTGATTATAGAATAATAATAAATTCAACTAGACCTTATGTAATTTCTAAGACGTCGTATTCATCCAACCTTTTGTTATGAATACTAAGTAAGACCAGTTGAAGATACTTTAATACAATAATTTTCCTTTGTCCTGCTTCAGTTGTCAGTTCAATTGTAACAAGAAAATAACTTTGTACACGATTGTGTGGAAACCCACCTGAAATTTTTTCTACCTACTTAGGTTATAAATAAATTCAGAATATAGGTAGGCACTATACATTTTCAACAACTTAAGGAAATACGATGAATAGGTATTTACATTACCATCATTTTATGAAAATATGGTATAGTGTAATGGAAAATGCGTACATGTACATTTAAACTGTTTAGAAAAATATAAATGCCTCATTAAAACTCCGCGTTTAGAGATGAGTTTACTACTACACAAAATCCACTAAACTTCATAAAGCGTATCTCTAAATACTGAAATGGATATATAGAAAGAAAAATGGTTGGTGTGAACAGATAAATTTAAAGCATGGAATTTATCGAAGTATTTTGTGACCATAATGTGAAAATAGTATGCGACACAATAAATGAGGCAAGTGTTGATATAAATATATTAAGTGGATTTGTAGGCAGGAACAACAAAAATAAGACATTTATACTGTTTTGGGACAATATTGCTATGGAATTTTTTTAAAATAAAAGCACCAGTCCCGACTGTGTCCTAGATCCAAGTTGTAATCATGCTCCATTGCTGCTCATTCATTGAAGAATATTGATTCATGAAGAAAAACTTGAATCAAGAATTTCCAAGCAATCGTCGTCGTCAGAGTTACGTTTTCATAATTGAAAATTAAATGTAAAAAACGAAACATGTTATATAGATTTAGATTTTGTTAACGATCCTAAAATAAACGCATTTATGGATCGTAAAGGTGTCATGGAATGATACTCCCTGTATTTCGAAGGTTGATGGCTGGTTTGCATTGTGCGCAATAGCAAAACTGCATTGCTCCGGAATTTATTTACATTCGCAGTTGAACAATATTTCATACAAATTACATCAATCAACTGGAAAATGCTGACGCACACAATGAGATACGTAAACTTCCTATTGAACACGGCGAGGCAATGAATGCCGTAGTTTACAATTTAGAGAGGAGACAAAAATATAAACAAAATATGCCACAACTACTGATTATAATAATTTTTCCCCACAACAGATAAAATTATTACTTCCAGAATTATTACCAGAATTTACAGACACCGTAAACGGTAAATTAGTTCCAGGAAATATTTACTCGAGTTTTAGATTTAATTCATTTTGTCAGGGCAACAAGAATTCTGCGGTAAAATAAAAAACTGCATAGATATTTGAAGCTACTCATCTATTTGCCATTATATCCAAATTTAAACAATTTCCAAAGGCAAGTCTCAGCTTATTCAACATTTGCAATAGAGTCCATTATAAAATATTGTTATACGCACAACTACGCNACTACGCTATCTGCCTGTTTAGTAACGTTACGTATTGGTTTGCAATCTTTAAATTAATTCCTTTCATTAAGATCCAAACAACCTTGTACATAATATCTCAAAAGTACGAAATACAATAGAACTATAGTATGTTAGTAGTATGTACACTAGTATATAAAAGCGTAAATGATGCAAGAAAGAAATGAAGTTATACATAACTAACCACTGCTTACGAAGATTATAGAATAACTTCTGCGATTTTAATTTGTTACAACTCGCCAGGTTTTAAGATAAAAATATGACGAGTGGCGTTCCTCAAATATAAATTGTATGTATTTTTATATAGAACCATTTTTTTGTCCTTTCTTCACTGGCACCAAATTTAGTAAACATAACATAGGTAAATTAATTGTATTTATATCCTCATTACAATAATGAGAAGTTGAATATGACTTTCGCGACAATATTATACCCAAATGTGCGGAGTAAAAAATTCTATTCAATTCACCTACAATTTTTATTGCAAAAGTGTTCCAAAATGTCACGACCTGTAATAAAGTAGACAAATCATGTCACATGGGAAAGTAAGATTCGTTTAGTATAGAAATAGTGGATGCATTATGAAAACCATTTATATAGAGTAAATGGAGCTTTCTAACCACAATATGGAAGCGAAGGTAAAAACGTCATGCTACTATTATTTAATAATTTAATAATGAATATTTGTGAATGTAGAAGATACGAGATTCATTTTCATTTAAAGTGTGATAGGGAAATAGACGCGCTGGCTTTAATATGCAAATGAGCTTGAAAACGATACAAAAGTGAGAAAAAATACCCATATACTAATGTACTAAATTTCATTTTGGCCAAAAAATTTCATTTCATATTAAAACATTGTACAAGCGTTTGAAAAAGCCCATTTTAAAAGTTTTTTTCCAGCTTTCAAAAAATCATCTGTAACAAATTTCAGTACTGTTAAACACTTCCACGGTGAAGGTATCATCAAATTGACACTTTGTAGATCGTGATCGATTAGGCATCTTTCCACCGGTTCCATAAAACATCCAAAACCTCCAGGATGGCCTCTACAAAATCAAGTCCGAAGTATGTATAGATTTTCATCAAAATTCCTTACGAGCGTGTTTTTGCACACTCATCTGCACCCATGTTTGACGGACTTTAACATTCTTTTTGGTGAACTTTTTGGAGTAGTTGGTTTATTCCGCGGAATGTCCTTAGCTGTTCTGTTTCGTGACAGTAATGTCTTCGTAAGTGGAATATGCTAATAATTTGCACCTTTTTTGCACGTTAATAATAGTTGTGAATGTTGGAAACTTTCGTGGGAGAGCTAAATAGCTGCTAATCATTACTTACGTACGACGTACCATATGAATTTACTAACCTTTTTCACTATGAAAGTGTTTCACCGTATTGAACTTTGACCGTACGGTGAATTTTTTGAGGCTGGAAAAAACGCTTTTAAAGATGACTTCTTCAATCGCTCGTACAATTTTTATTATGAAATCTAAAAAAAATTGCCAAAACGAAATTTGGTACAATAAAGTATGCGGAATCCGAAAAAGTAAACGTTTTTTCATTTTCGTATTTTTACCAGGCTCAATTACATATTTATTTGTCTATCCCCTTTACCTGGAAATGAGATACATTTAACAAATGTACGAATTCATCCTGGAAGTACTATTTCCATGTTTTGTAGATAAACCTAAGGTAATGCATTTTTTGCAACCAACTTTTAACCATGACATTGAAAAATATGAAATCTAAGCATTGAAAAGATTGTAAAATGATTGTAAAACTCACATGCTGAGGATCTTTTAGTCCTTTTAGTAAAATTTCATAAATTCAAAATAAATTGATATCCGACTATCCGACTGTCCCAATCCATTCATGAAAAAATATACACTATTTCCGTATCTCGATTCATAGGTGTCTGTGAAGTTTGTCTGTACCATCTCAAATTGTCACGTCATTGCGAAAAAAGGTGTGTGACACTGCGTGATCAATTCGTTGGTGAAAGAATGGAACCGGTACAGTGTTGCGTTGTGATCTTGATATATCACGCTACCTCTAACCACCGGTCGGTAACATCCAGAAACTAGATTAGTCCGTATTTGATTGATTAGAACCAGGATACAAATGATGAAATGTTCAGTAATGTGGATAAATGGAATTATGCTAAATATTATCCTGACACTACTGGTTGTTCATGCTTTCCTCTGTCGCACAATTTGCCATCTCATAATGCGGTCTATTATGGTTTCGTTTGCATTATGAATTAAGAATGCGTGGTTGATTTTGAAGATCCGGTTCATCGTGACAAAAAATAAACAAAGACCTCCTTTCATGCATGTGTTCATTTAATTATCATTAGGTTATACATACAAAGTAAACTATATGAATGGACGTCGTAATAATATTGGTAAAATTTATATGCACCAAGTTCTAAGAATTTTTCTGAGCATGGTCAATAGTTCACTACAGTTATCGGTGTCATAATATTATTGGAGTTTACTGTAAACTGTGTAATAACATTTTTTATAATGGTCGTATGGTCCGCCAGCCGTCCATCTGCTTGGACTGGCCACTCATCTGTCAACGGATAATCTCGAGGACCAACTTGGAGTTCGAAATTACTTGTTAATCAATAATTATGAGATCAAAAATGCCCCAATTTCTCATGGTCCGATCAGAGGGCCTTTAATATTTTACTTAACAAGAGGGGTTCTAACTTGTTGTTTAGAAATCTCAAAACCTTCTGTAAGAATACGGGTTCCACTCCGATTGATGATCCAATATCGCAAAAATGGAGAAATTTGATTCGATTTTAACAGGGATTTCGGCAGCCGACTCGTATTGAATTTGGCTATATAAAGTCAACCTTCTCCTAAAGATAATCGTCACGCGAGGGTAATGGAAAATTTAACATATTATTTAGTTAGAAATACAGTAGTCAACACGATATATGGAACATCTTCTAACACGGGAACTACCCCAGGTGAATTTCCTGTATGTAAAAATGAAAATACAGATCTAGACCAGTTTTTTATGCTGATTTCAATGATATATTAGTTTTGCTGTCAAAATGATATTTGAGGATTTTACAGCCAATGTT
The DNA here is from genome assembly GCA_027744295.1 of Callyntrura guangdongensis. Lineage (NCBI taxonomy): Eukaryota > Metazoa > Arthropoda > Collembola > Entomobryomorpha > Paronellidae > Callyntrura > Callyntrura guangdongensis. Next base: position 6,990 of record JAHZNB010005886.1, read on the forward strand.
CTTATTTTAGTATGTTGTCATAAACAAGCATGTCATCAACATTATCCACCTTTATGTTGCATACATGTATATAAATATCCATGCACATAGTAAAAACACAAAATAAATGGTATATAGATTATTTACACCAGTTATATGGAAATTACTTCAGACGGATTTTACATATTTCATTGGTTGTGAATAATGTGTGCAGAATTGACTACTAGGACAGCTGTTAAAGAAACTATTTTATTCTATCATAATGGTCCATTTTTCCTACGGTATGTTTACAGGACAGATAAATGGTTATGCTTTAACTTTTAAAAGTACATTTTTACTTTTACGAACAGATATAAAAGTTTTCGGACTTAACACCATTGTTGTTCTATTTATATATATATTGTTTGTATCTGTAATGTTGTTTTGCGCAAAGTACTTTAAAAATCGGGTTTGAACTTACAGAAGAGGAAGAGAAACTTAGAATATGTATGTTTGGTTATATGCCACAAAAGGTAGATATTGTTGATGAAAGGCTTGTTTATGACGACATACTAAAATTAGAAAATTGGCTGTAAAATCCTCGAAAATTATTTTGACAGAAAAACTAATATATCATTGAAATCAGCATAAAAAACTGGTCTAGATCTATATTTTCATTTTTACATACAGGAAATTCACCTGGGGTAGCTCCCGTGTAAGCGCATTGTCACTTGTCACGGTTCATATTTTGGCTTCAGGAAAATGCTGAGTATCAACAACACTTATGATAATCGTACCCAAGTCGAATACAAGGCTCGCTTAGGTCGTTATTAAATTGCTAAAATAAACCATATACTGTTCGTCTTCTGCATGAAAGCTAATTTAAGTTGTCATATTTGGTTCTGTACATTAAGAAGGCTTGTAAATAATATACATATCCTGTTGCCCTGTAATATAAATAATGAAATAATATGGAATTGTAATTATGTCCATCATTTAACCAGAAAGTTAAAGCAGCACTTTTATTTTCACAGCATCTCGAGAACAAAACGTAGCATTGACTTAACAACTTAAAAAGAAAAAACGTAAATAACAAACATTCGTCACTGGTCATTAAAATGAATCTCAGCATTGAACCCACCGTCCATACTTTCCATGTGAACAGATAATAAAGAGCAAGGAAAGAAAATGATAAGATAAGTGTATAGCGCATCCCCTTTCAAAACTGAATATATAAACGCGAGAAAATCGAAGCACCAGTCTTTTGAGACATTGATGTCTTCAAGACAACAACTATTTTATTTATTACTCTTAAAGCGCGGCTGTAGTAGGGGAACTTGATTTTTGACAAAAAGAAACAGTTTTGAAATTATTACTTGTAGAAGAGTAGGAAATTCTTCGGTATCAAGTCGCCTTATCTCAAGTATAACTTTTTACGACTTCTTAACATTTAACATTTTAAAGACCAAGCAATAGCAAACTCCAAGTACCAATTTTATTATTAACCAAAATGAAGACAGACATAAAACAATATCATAAGCATAAAAAATACCACAAGAATGAAAAGGCTAATTCCACGCACTTCTCATCCTACTCAAAATATTACTTGTCCAATGTTTGGATTAAGATAGTAAATTTTTCTTTTGCCTTCAACGTAGTCAATGTTTTTAACTTTGGTAGTAGCGCTAGTATTAAGATACATGTTCCAAATAAAGATTATGTTGGCAGCATGATTCTTAAATTACCTATGGTCTGTAAATATACGGTGTTACAGGCATGCCGATTGGTGTACGAAAATATAGTTTCGCTTGTACAGTTAAGTACGTGCTTTAAATGTATAATAATAATATTATGATAACTAGTACGTATAATTTTCCAACCAGTCGAGATAATAAAATGACTCTTACTCTTCAAATTGATATCGCATGTATGAACGAACTATTCTTATTAATATTTTTTTTCTTCACTTGAAGTGGCGTCTGTACAAAGGAAATATGCGGAACGAGAGGAGCACGCGGGTCCGCGTCAGCGGCCGCAAAAAGAGCGTACAACTGACAAGGTGAAACAGCAAACGGGACATCATGAACCTCGTGGACGATTATCCAGATACGCAAGAACTTTAAAATGGACTCCGATCCCGCTTAGTGTAGGATTTGCACTTTTAGCATATCAGCATTACAGACGTGTTATTCGACGCACAACCGATGCTAACAACGCCACCAGTGTTCATCTAGCAAGAGATTGGGAGGTCAGCAGCAATATGCATATATGACTCAAAAATTAATCCAATTTTGTACGCTTAAGTGTATCGACTATCGACCAACGTCTCATTAATTAATCATCAAATTCATAAATATACTTTCATGTTTTTTATAATTTTCTTTCAAGAATATTCACGTTTTCTAATTAGTGATAGCTTTTCTGATGATATTTTCAGTTTGTAATTATGTTTCCTTTCCGTTCTCAGTTCTGTAGACTTGCCAGATTGAAGTTAGTTTTCACATGAAGAATAATGGAACTGATTTACTTTTTGTACAGGTCACCTGTTACCGAATGGTTCCGTTGCGAGCCTTTTCACGAGCATGGGGATGGGTTCATAGCATTAATTTACCCATTTGGGCACGGACGCCATTATATTCATGGTAAATACACTTTTCAAAACTTTCAATTCAAGTATGTATTATTGTTTGTACGTCTCGATTAAATGGTTGTCTTTTTGTATTTAGGTACGCTGAGACATTTCACTGCAACATTCATGAGGCTGAAGTAGAAGACCTTCAACATTATAGAAACCTTGGCGAATTTTTCAGACGGGGATTAAAATCAGGTGTTCGTCCCATTTGCTATCATAGTCCGATTGTAAGTTGTAAATTTAAAGATCCATTTACATCAATGTTAACTGATTCATCATTTCAGAAAATTAATTGGCTGACATGATTTATGATTAACATACTTCCGGTCCCGGGACAGTTTCCGTGCAGAGTTCACTAACATTCCAAAGCTTAAGTAGTAAATAATGACATGAAATCGACAAATAGTTTTTTTTACGTAAAAATGAATTTCCTAGAAAATTGATTTTGTGATAAAAAATTTCGAATATACACTATAGCACCATCTTAATTTTATTTTGGGATACAAATACACGCAGTTGAAGAGTGAAAGTTATTCAAGCTTTGCGACCGTTAACACAACAGTCAACCTTTACAAATATAATTCGGTTAAAATTGGGTATAGCTGGCTGGAACTTTGTCCTTTACGATTAAAACTAATGAAAACATTCAAACAACCTCGTTATGTAACTTTTGTTTTAATTTAGGTTTCTCCCGTAGACGGTACTGTCCTCCATTGTGGGAAAGTGGAGTGTGGTAACGTAGAGCAAGTAAAAGGAGTATCTTATTCATTGCCAACATTTCTGGGACCGCAAACCTGGAACCAGAATAATAATAATTACACCACGGAACCTGTTGATAAACAAAAATACTGCTCAAGCTTACTAAAGAACAAAAACAATGTCTTGTTTCACTGTGTCATTTACCTTGCTCCGGGAGATTATCACCGGTTCCATTCCCCAGTTCAGTGGAATGTACAATTTCGCCGTCATTTTGCAGGTATGTTCCAAGGGCATGAAATAGTATGTATTGTATAGCCAATACAGCATGCATTGTGTAATGTACTCTGAATTTTGTTTACATAATACCTATTTAATTTTAATAATTTATTTAGGTGAACTACTCAGTGTTAACCCAGTCGTAGCAAGATGGATTGCTGGTCTTTTTAGTTTAAACGAAAGGGCTGTGTATGTGGGAGAGTGGGAGCATGGCTTCTTCTCATACACTGCCGTTGGTGCCACTAATGTCGGTTCTATCAAGGTTTACGAGGACAAGGTAGTTCATGATTTCTAATAAAAAAATAAAAAAATTCTAATTCTAAAATAAAACCACCAATTTTGCTTCACATTTGCCAAATATGAATAAATTCATTTATTTTTTAAAATTTTCCAGGAGCTAACAACCAACTGTTGGAGTTTAAAAAAGAATACATTTACTGAAGCGAAGTTTAAAAATCCGATTACATTACAAAAGGGGTCAGATTTCGGGGAGTTCAATTTGGGCTCAACAATAGTTTTACTTTTTGAAGCACCGCCAGATTTTAATTTCACTGCTGAAAATGGAACAAAAATTCACGTTGGTGAAAGTTTATTTCAACAAAAAAGATGCACATCGCAGAGTGCAGTGCAAGAAGCCAATCCGTCGCTCTGAGTCATTGTTTGACAATACGAAATATTCATGCACAGGACACAGTTATTCAAAATAAACTTCCCCTTTCAAACATAAGGATACAATGTTAACTTGTGTTAGTAATAATTGTGATCTGTGATGTGGTGCTCTTCCTGTGCGGGTACGGTACAAGTTCTCGTTCTCACTAGCCTATTGTGAAAGTTTGTATCAGTAACAAGTATGTAACTTTGACTGCTGTTACTAAAAGTCTGAAATGTATTAGTACTAAAGAATCGTAAATATTTAGTGTCTTACCTTAGTATATTTTATTTGATACTGCATTGTATTGTACTATTATACAATAAACGTTGACAGGTGTTACGTATTCGTAAATATACCTGACTTTGCTAAAAGATTACATGACAAACTACAAAACCTTAATTGATTGCATACTGTATTCAATAAATAGCATATTGTGGTAGTGCACAAGCTATGGCATTTTCGTCGTGCTTAATGGAATTGCTACAAAGGAGCATATGCGATTGTTAGCTAGCTTGGTCTTTTCTTCTCATACTGTGTTCCAAGATGTTCTTTTTCAACTTCGGAGATGTCGATACTCTTCGTCTTCATGGCATTCTGAAAGCAACATAATTATTGCAAATTACAATCTGGGAATTGTGACAGCGTTACATTTACAAGAAAACTGATCAGTGAAGCAAAACAATTTCGAAATATATTGTGAATTTCCAAGTTAAGTGGAGAATAATATGGGTTTAAATTGAATTTTGGAGTGTTTGGATGAAACTTTATAAATCGACATGCACCGTTAGGAAAAATTTGTCATTTTCTTAACTTTATTTTTTATTTTTTACTTAAAATTTCGTAATATTGGTGGCTGAAAGTTGGTGCAGCAATACATTAATATATTATGGAGAGATATGACGTTTTGCAAAGTTTGTTCCAAAATGGTTGACTTCTTTGACCCTTAGGGGGAGTCAAACCTTGAAAATTGTTTCACCCATAACTCTGAAATAGTAAATCCATTTAAGATAGGGTTTTCACTAAGCGACTAACCGTAACAAGGGATATATGTCAGCATGTCATCTCAGTGACACCCCCTTGGGGTAGAAACATGTGACCCCTTATATTTCTTTGACTTTTAACATATAAACTATATGTAGCTCAAATTTGGTACACGAATACCTTATAGGTACTTGTATAAGTATTGTTTGAGCCTAATTGGTTAATAACTTTGGTCAAATGTCAATTCATCATCACCATGGTGGTTTATGGCAAATCTCACCATCGCCTATTCGACTCTTAGAAGTTGCACATTTAGGTTTACACCTTTCATTTTACATACAGTCTGCATTTTAAAGTCACTACTCTGCATTTTTTGTCGTCACTGTCCTATATTCAATGTACTTAATTTGATAAATCAGAATTAACTATCAAGTCGGAAGTCGTACCTGATTTAGACCCCTTCTTTCTCTGTGGTATACGTTTTATGCCCCGTCAATGAAATACATACAACTGTTTTTACATTATATTGCTAGTAGCGGTGGTGCATTAAACCGGGGGGTAAGAGGGTATAGTCATATCCTGTAATTTTAAGTAATTTAGGCCCTGTAATCTACGTAATGTTACATCTTTGGTTGATTTGTCCCTCTCATCTCCCCGGTTTCTGCAGCCATGAGTACCAACAGTTCTGCCTAATGATCTGTGTTTAACGGTAAAAGGGCATAGAGTAGAAAAGTTCAAACTGGCATTTCTCCGACTGTAGCGTTCTCCGCTAGACCTGTATTCCTTGATTTCACAGTTTGTCTGACTTTAAATTGGCAAGTAAATTGGATTCAATTGATTTATCTGTCTGTCCGTGCTCGCTCTCCAGGCCAAATCCTTTGACCGATTTGGTCCAAACTTGGCACAACGGTTCCTTAGGGTCCCTAGTTGTACAAGTTAAAGCTTGGGCCCGATCGGTCATACCTGGGGGCAGTGGGGGTCACAACTTTATCAAATGACAACCATAGCTAAAAGTTGGTGTGTAGATACATAATGGATTGTTATGACGTTTTGCAAAGTTTGACCTGCATTGGTTTTAAGCCATATCTTCAAAGTTATTTTGACCATAACTCCGAAATGGTAAGTCCGATTTAGATGCGATTTCCGGTAAACTCGTAGTGTCAAGAGCTGTCGTTGGTGGAGGGGTCGTTAAGGAGGGGGTCGTTTGGGGTCATTATATCATACATAATATACATAATCCTTATATCCTTATAAGTTCTCATTTTAAGCTACGTACTCATTGCGGTTGCAGCAGGTTTATTATTATTGATAAAAGGTAGGGCGCGGTAGTACCCACCTAAATACGTTTATGAACTTAATAAACCTACAAAGTAATAGTAGTAAAGTGACGAAGTAATCACTTAATTTGTGATCAACCCTCCTTCCAGTTCTCCCTCCAACCCTAAACCTCTCACCAACTCCACAGGGAATGTGGAATGTGTAATCGATTAGCGAAAACAAACCTTCAAAATTCCTAACCGTTCCTGAGTTATCACTGATGTGCCTTTTTGAAGACCTGAGGGCGCCACATGGCTTCTCTTGGGTACTCCAACATCACTACCGATGTAGCCTAAGGAATGAGGAACCTTTCGGCGAAATCAGATTTTCAACATTCGAAACCGTTCTCGAATTATCGTATGAGCGGTCAGACAGACTGGCGGACATACAGCCGGTTAGTTATGGTTTGAAAAAGTTCAAAAGGAACGGAGTCTATGAAGTTGGAGCACTTGTTATTCACTCCTGCTATACTATATTCAATAAACCGGCTTAATCGCAGATATAGAGAAGCCGATGAATATGATTGTATCGATACAAGCTGATTGATTTGATAAAGACTTGATATTTTGACTTGTTAGTTTACCTGGTATCGTCATACAAAATTTGAGCTAATTTGGATAAAGTTGAATCTTTGACCCCCTAAATGACCCCCGGGGGTCGACCCAATTTGCTGAAATTGCGTCCCCATAGATGCCACCATCCTAAGGCACCTATATGTTAAATTTGAGCCATTTTGGTTAAAGTTTAATTTTTGATTCCCCGGGGGTTAACCAAATTTGCTCAAATTATATCCCAGAGATGCCACTAACCTAAGGTATCTGTGTGCCAAATCGGTTGAATCGTCTGGCCTGTAGAGACAGACAGACAAACCGATAAACACGCTAATCTCTATACTCCGATGAAATAGCATCGGAGCTAGATAGCAGAGCTAGAGCAGAGATGACCATGGTATTCAATGGTACGACGACGATGGCAGGCATGCAAGCAGAATCTGCTCAAGCGTGTAGTAATGTTAAAAGTTCGTGGGAAATGAGGCAGATTCTGTATGCATGTTTCGTAAGAATGCATGTATATGTATATCCGAAAGTTTGTCGATTGAGTTTTACTTCTTCCAATTCAACCAACTTGCTTGAGAGTCGAGTAGGTCTCGGAAGTGAGTTTCGCGAGTTCGAATCTCGTATGCTCCAATTTTTGCTATTTTTTAAAATTATGCACATTATTATAATATTATTTTGATAATATATCGCCTCTGTTGATATTTTTTGTCTTCATGGCAAAAAACCTCTCATTTGTGTGCATAATTTGAAAAAACGCAAAAAAATTGGAGCTTACGAGATTCGAACTCGCGAAACACTTCTAGATCGACTCTGAAGCAACTTGGCTGCATGGAGAAGAAAAGAAGTGAAACGCAGCAATACAATACCTACATACATCCTAATAAAGTTTAGTTTGAGTTTTTAAAATATGACACGATTTCGTGCGGTTGTAGACTCTAATATCATCACATCTGAACTCCATTATTATTATTTATTATTTTAAAAGCTTGATTTTCAAGTTAAACTTTCCTTCGATTCAGTTAATTCCATTAACAAAAAGCTGGTTAAATTATGGTAGATAGTTAAGTACAATTTTATCAGGTTTCCGGTCACAGTGATCTACTGACATGTTACCCTCCGTACACTATGCTATGTACCGTTATTTCTCAGTTTGTGTCGTTATCAGCTAAAAAGTGTACCTAACTAACTTTAAAGGAGGACGAACAAAGTACAATCCGAATGCTATAAGGTGTAAGGTAATTTTAGTGCCTAGTAGCAAAGTGCTAGAGGAAATTATTGATTTATTCATCGAAATTTCGATTTGCGTCTGCCGGGCTGAACGGACGTAGTGTCTCAAGTGTCTGTGTGACGTGGTAGTGCATAGTGGTAAGTCAAAGTTACACTATTTTAAGAAATTCTACTGTTGTCTATTATACTTGGTGTTAGTGTTAGTACTAAACTGAGACTATATACTAACTAATTTTACCTTCACGCATCCTGTGTATAACGTCAACAACGCATCACATTTTGATAAATTTCTGTCCCCTTTCAAAAACTTTTCTGAGAACCAGGCATTGAAGCAGTCGTCATACGCCTTCTTCAGGTCGTTGCATTCATCTGCGATACTGTTCATGAACTGTAAGTAATATTATAAACAGATTTATGTACAATCTATCGTCGTCTATTATTTTTTAAACGTCAAATTCGACATCAAAAATAAAACCTTGAATGATATAATGGTAACATACCTGTGGGACGGTAGTCTCAACAGTACTATTCTGTGGTTGGTTGTCCATTTAAAAGAACTTTCGGTTATGGATTTACTTGAATGTGAGATCTGTTCAGTTGACGGCGTTACAATAGCAACGACAGTGACAACCCGTAGTGAACTTTTAAACGTAACGCATTTCTAAAAATACTGGTGTTTGTTATATTACGTAAATTTGGTTTTTGGAATGACGAGGACTAGAGGCATTTGATTGTTACCAATTTTAAAACCCGTTTTTCATTCTTTATTTGCATTATTTACAAGCACCGACTTCAATGTGTTAAGTAGATGGTAAAATCTTTCTTTGTATCGTTTCTGCTGATGCTACAACAATGGAATTAAGGAACAATTGCAATAGCAAACATTATTATAACCTGTCGTGTACTATCGATTGCCTGGAAATTTATCGGCTGATATCACACTACTTAGCGCGCCTGGATAAAGTTCCAGAATGCCCCAGTATCTGGAAACTTCATTCACTTTCCCCTCCACTCTTGCAGAAATAACGAGAAGCGTGTAACGCGAATGAAAAACTACTGAAAGAGTTACCCCGGTAAAGTTTGATACATCGGTTCTAAATCAGCATGATGGATCCTCTGCATTTTTTTCTAAAAAAATTGTTTTAAAATCATGAAATATTATTCTTAAACAAGCCTAACCTAACCTAACTAAAACTAAATTATCTATAACTAAAGATTTTTTTTTTGGAAAGAGCAAATAGCAAAGATGCTAATAGCAAAACTAGCCCTTTGCTATTAACACCTATGTATCAAACCGTACCCCACATTCCCATGAGGTTGACCCCAAACCTCCATCTTCGAACTCATAAGAGCTATTGACCGTATCTATACATTGGCGAAAACAGAGTTTTAAAATTCGTATGCGTTCAAAAGTTATCGTGCCAGCAGACGCAATGGCAGACAGACAGGAAGATAATCTTATTAACTACTGAATATATCTTTCAGCAGTTAATAATTGCCATTCTAATACATATTCCATGTACAACAATGGCATTTCCAAAAAATATGGAACCAGTCGCAGAAGCAAACAAATAATATACATGACGTTGACCTGGTGGTGATGAGCAGTTTAAGCTGCCGTTTAATGTTGTTTCCAATTGTTTCAGTTTACTGTTGTGCAGTTAACGATGCAGATGTTGAGATTTGTCTGCTCTCGAACATTCGGAACATATTTACAATTTACAATTATATGCAAGCAATATGCAATACTGCTGCAATGAAGCTATACTATTCGGATACGAAAAGTTTAATCGGATAAAATTACGTCATACATTATTATCTGCCAATTTAAAAAGTGTTGAAAATAGGATGTTGTTAATGCTTGAGCTTGTGTATACAAAACTTTTGTCATCCTTACAGACAAACACGTGATATAGAAAATAAGTCAACCTAGAGGTATTATACAGGGAATTGAAATGAGCAATAAGTCCGAGTAGTACATCTATGGATAATCACTTTATACGTCATGTGCCTGTTATAAATTTATAAAGGATAATATAAGGACAGAAATTATCTAAATAATATTTAAGTACGTATATATAGTAATAATTTCATTTATTGCAGTTATTGCGAGACAGGCAGATTTAAATTAATTACTTTTACTCATTGTTTCGTTCAGTTTATTGAGTTGTTCATATATTGGTTTCTGCAGGCTGTAACATATTTCATACTGTATAATATGTTATGTATCATTATTATGCACATTACGTTCAAACTAACGAGAGTACATTTTGAAATTTCAAAGATTCGAATGAATAATATCTGCGAAATCAAGAATATATACTTGTTTAACAATTTGAAGTTAAAACAAATATATATGTGAATATTATATGTATGTATATAATTATTTTATCATATCAGTCGTGCGTATTATTAGAATAACGATGTGAAAGGTTGAAGAGTTTATACAAATGTATTACAGCTGTCATTAATAAGTTACTTTAACAACGTGATACTCGCTTGGAGTAATACATATTTATTTGGTTTCAAACTACTGTCTTTATACTTTTACCATTAAAGTCACAATTACGATATTATTCTCATTTATCCGTGTGTGTAGTTTGTAACATATTATTGATATATTTGATTACTATATCATTGCAAAATATTTTACTTGATATTATTATGAAACACTTTAAAAGGGTATTTAATCAAGACAATTAGGGAATGGCAAACACCATGTAAACCATGGTACTCATGGATTGTGCATATCAGTTGGCAGAAAAATGTATTGATCTTCCTCCAGAACTGCTGACAGAAGATGAGGCCCTATGTGATGAACTGAATGAAGCTGAAGTTGGCGTTACAGGTGTACTGCTTGATAAAGTTGAAGGCGAAGAAAAACTCTGCAAAGGTTGGCGCTGCTGTTGATGACTAACAGAATAAGACTGCGATGACTGAGCTTGACTAGCTTGCATCTCTGCTTTTACAGTTGCTCTTTGCTGCATCTGCAGAGCGTACAAGCATTCCTGAAGATTTCCAAGTGTTGTTTGAGTTGTCGCTTTTAGCACCAAAAGGTCCGGATCAGTGCTTTTAATACCAGATCCTGCAAAGCATTATGAAATGCAGCATTTGGTCACATAAATGTGTATTTATGAAATTACATGTGTCAATTATATGAGCAATTCAAGTAACTTAAAGGCCGACGGATAATTGGGTATATTACCTGATATTGGAAAACGATCTATGGCAATACCAACTTCTTGGCAGGCCACTTCAGCTTTTTGTAACCATTCTTGAACTTGAGCGAAAGCGTCTAAAATTGTTAAGTTCGTCGGAACCATCCGCGCCGTCGAAGATCCGTGCTCTCTTGAAACAAGTGGACTGTTGGTCTATGAAAGATTGAATATCAAAAGTTAGCATGGTGTATACAATTAAAGAGGAGGAACCTTGAACTCACTTGTGCTAAGGCATGGGAATGTCGTTCTGCTACGGTTAGTTTGAAGTTTGTCACTATCCGACTAAAATATTAGTTATCGATTTTAGTTTGCATTGAAATACCACATTAAGCAGTTACGTTAAGGTAGTGAAGTTCAATTTAGGTGTAATAATAACAAAAACACACCACATAATATTCGAACGTTCCTTTGTCAGGATTTAGCACAAACCATCTGTACTGCCATCCTTTCATCACATTTGTATATTTGCTGAGCTGCCCTTCACAGGGCTGGCACAGTTTGAGGTTAGCATTGCCCGGCTGCATAGTAGTCGCTGATCATTTATGATACGAATAAATTACATAGAACACGGTCACAATTTCAACTGCCAACCGGACTATAATTTTCAAATCAACTATACACTGGTATAGTTGAGTCCGAGCTACAAACTTTTTGAATGGTCGACGCTGCTCATTTCCAAGGTTAACAAGTAATGCACATTATTATTCGGGACAGCTCTCGAATTTTATTTTCGCTTATCTATGCTATCACTTTATCGTGCTATTTTACGTTTTAACATATTATTGCAAGCGGAGCAATTATCTCAGGCTGCGTAATTTGTTTAACGAGTGCGATTTTGAAGTTTCTTTATTCGGACGTATCACAAAATAATATGAACCTAGTTGTAGTATGGACATTGGATTTTTTTCTCCAATCGTTATTTGTATAAATACAACGATTATTGCCAGTTATAGCTTTTTAAATATTACTTTTTCGAAGCACTTGAACCAAAAGACATTAACTCTTAATCTGTACTTAATATGTATGCATATGTGAACTTATCAAGATAAATTCCTTGTGAATACCACCACTGCCATTATTGCTTGATTCTTGTCAATAAGAGTTGATATGCTAATGGAAGTTGTAAACGCCATATTATTTTTAGTTTATCATCTAATAAATGATGCATTAAGAAAACGAATGGTTGATTTAAATAATCCAGCAATTCGTGAGCGTGTCTTTTGCTGACCTATGCTGATACACATATTTAAGGCAACAACGAAAAGTAACGCATGTTATTTTTATTTATTATCGAGTCTACGCCGACTCATTGGAATTAATACTGAAGTTGAATATATGCATATAAATATATATATATTTATATGTACGTGTATATATTTAGTTGATCATTATATTTTATTGGAAGGCCGTCTCATCATTTTTATTTTCCAAATTACACTCCTAGGACACGGCACTTCCGCTGATATCCAGCTTAGCTAACATGTTTCATAATATACTTAAGTCCAGGATAAGCAATGGAAAAACAGTTTGTCCAGAAACTAGATTGAGATTGTGTAGTTTTATTTGTCTTAAGTACACTTATATTTGAATTTTAATTAGAGAAAAGTAAAAGAATTACTTTTTTTGCAAAACATTAGAATATGTACAATAAATGTAATCGGCACATAACAACTTAACAAAAAGTTTTTGTCAAAAACAACCATGAAATCTCTGATTGGGTCTAATGAAAATCTCTTTCGTCCACAGTCCATCAAAGAGTAAATTACACCATCACAATTTTAGCACGTAGCTATATTTACGTACAATTAGTAGTTGTAGTTATGTAATATCTAGTATTGAGACAGAAGTCAGTTAAGTAACAACAACAAAAGGCTGCATAATTGCATAACAGGAAAAAAGTTGAAAAAGTTTTCTTTTGGAGAATCTTCGTCCATTCACTCCACTGCCACTACTTCACTGTTGTGTGCTGTACTACCATAATATCAACAACAGCTAGACTCTTTTATTTCACTTACTACTTAAACTGGCAGTATAAAATGATGATGACTAGTTGACTATAATTATATATCCACAGTAGATGTCGAAAAGGCACTATTACATTTTGGAGTGTATTGTGGTGATGAATCAATTAATATGATATTGGTTTCGGCATTACTGCCAAGCACATATTTATTAAAAATGTGAAAGCAAGCACGAGACGGTCAGTGAGCCCCAGAAGACCCAATGGTATGAGACCCAAAAGAAGAAGTGCAACCTAAAGGCTGGGTTGCTGTCTGCTGTCTACTTTTGTCTCTTTTATTTGAACCGATTAGCGTGCATGATAGTAATTGCATCGCGTCCCAAACGTAAGGTTTTCGTTTACTATTTAATTATAAACTAGGTTTTATATTAAGTTTTTGTCCCGTGTCCAACGCCGTTTTAGAAAATGAACGTTGCTGCTTTTCCAATTTCACCACAACTGATTACAATTCTATATCAAGAGGAAGTTATATTTTCTCCAGAATTGCTCGAAGTTCTTTTGGAGAACGAACGTCCATTTAGAAAGTTTGAAAATAGGGGTTTCTAAAACTTTTGAATAGTGGCGTGGAGGGATATGGAATTTTGTGACGTATTTTGACCATATTCTGCCAACTGCGTCTTCTCTGGTGATCAATAATTCACCTACAAATAACATGAAAAAACAGCAACGCTAAATTATTAAATGTGACGTTGTTCATTGACTTATGTAATTCTTTCTAATTTCTGATGCTATTATTACAACGTGTTTGTTGTGTGCCACAAGCGCGTAGCGAGCTCAAGAATTTGGGGGAGACACCACCTACAAATTACACCGAGGCGAAAAAATTTCTGGGGTAATGATTTAAAATTTCCATTTTGGGTACTATGTAGTTTGCTGAAAACCAGGAATCAAAATATCATAAAATGGCCATTTGGTAAGGTTAAATTGTCAAAATTCTGGGTTTTCAGGGCAGCGCTCGTTTCTCACAAACTACCCCAGAAATCAAAAAATCAGTTTTTAAAAATTAATAAAATAAGAAGAATGCGGGAAGCTCGCCCGAAATTTTTGCTAAAATTTAAAATTAAAAAAATTCTTGCGCAGGCCATTTGGGGGGGGGGCACGTACCCCGGTGGACCCTATCTACGCCGGTGTTTTGTGGTGTTTATCATAAGTTTCATACAACACATTTGTATATCGCTAAATACGCAAAGAAGCTATATTTATGTGATGGGGCGTTGATTTCATGTAAATTAAATTGCAAAATCGACTCAGATGTTTTAATATTTTTTTCATAAATTTTAGATTTATAAAAAAGAGCACATAGGATACAATCTTTTTAAAAGAGTACTTTCAGAGTACAATATTCAAAACGAGCACTGCACTCTGAAAAAGAGCACGTCTGGTCTGGTCACTGTAGACGTAACGTTATCAAAATTGTTTTGCTTTGCAAACGATGTCTTTTGCCATTTGCTGATTTGGAGGTGTGCAGGTAAATCCTATCAAGAATAGATTAATATAAATTCTACGTCACAAAATTAACTAACTTTAACACCAAGACCCAGGTGAAAACCTAAACTTTGTTTTATATCTTATTTAACGGTTAAAGGGTAAAAATCATCCAATTGATCCAGGATTTAATGGTACATCAGTCCCTTAAAGCTGGCGAGAGAAATAAAAATCAAATAATGTCCTGGGGATCATGTTTTGTGTCCTCATGTTGGCTGGTTGACGGCTAACAACGGTAGGATTAGAGACTCTAATTTAGAGCTAAAATGCAACTCTACTACTTTTTCACTGTTCCTTCCTGCTATGAGTAATACAACTGGATATTATTGTAAATTTTCGTGGGTTTAGGTTGCACTGCACACTATAAAAATGGTGTGATCCACAATCCACACAATATGACTTGTACATCTCACAACAAACAGTACAAAATGTAACAAAAACAAGGAACAAAAATATGAAGAAGATACAAACCCCTTGTCTCTTCGTCGTTTGTAATATACAATTGATGTGGTTTTAGCAATTGCTGCTGCTGCTAATGTATTTAAGGAAAATGTTCATTCATCATAATACCTTACTTACTATGTGCTATTGATATAACACGGATATTTCAACATAGACCTCTGGCCAGTTACCACATTCTTTCCATGACGACTGCATTACAACATATGTAGAGATGTAGGCGTCTACGGTGCCAAGTGCGTACAGACAGACGTCCAATTTTTGTTTGAAATACATTATGTGGTCTCAAGTTGTAGGTTGAAATTTCAGTGCTGAGTTGTACATCGCGTCGCAATGCTACTGTACTATGGTTACGTGGGAACTTTCTTTTCTTGCAAACTAATGTTTTCTAACCAAAGAAATTTGCTTGCTCGAAGAAATTTCTCTCAAGGGAAGTGATGAAATATACCAAACTGTAAGTTAAGTAAGCGCCTTAAGCAATCAGTTGTAGATTCAAGGTCAGCATTTCGGGTTTCATGCTCAATCCATTGTGTGATACCGATACCGCGCGCGTTGTCCTATGTACATTTTCGCAACGTAGTGTCCGAACGTCATCATATCAGTAAGAAACCTACAGTACAGTCACTGTTCGGATCCGAAGCAAAAGCTGAGGAT
>JAHZNB010005887.1:0-15309 GCA_027744295.1 Callyntrura guangdongensis
TACTATGATGAGCTTATATGAGGGAATGATGATGATGAGAGTGGCTGTTTTTTATCATTATATTTTCAAACTGAAACAACAACAAACAGCACGGTCAAATGACAACTACAATAAAAAGGAGGTGATATACAAAAGAACATAAAACTATGCATACCTACTTATAGATTATCATCCCCGTCATCATTCATCATACTACGTACTACTACATTATTCAGCAAGTACCAGAAACAGCGAAATCAGCTTAACAGCACAGCAAATCTGTCAAGAAATACATTGAATTGGTACACAACAAACAGCACATCCACTACTACTACAAACACACGAGTCAAATGATGATGATATAATGGAGGTTTAACAAACAATCAACAATGCATCATATTCACATTTACCATTTTTTACACACTGGCAAAGCTTTCCTCCTCCTACTTCTTCTCTTTTTCTCTTCTCCCTCTCTCTGCACCAGCAGCAGCTTCATGATGCCTCATCATCATCATCATCAGCCAAAAACAACATGATTTCATGTGAATTGTGAGGTGAGGAGGAAGCAAGCTAATTTTTGAACCGTGTATAAACGTTTGTAAAAACAAAAATGTCAGGCCATGGTATAATTTAAAGTTGATTTGTGGACTCAATTTTTCTCATCCAAAAAAGATTATACGTACAAAACAAACCCAGAAAACTCCCCGCTACCACCACCACATAGCTTACTCCTTACCTGTCCATTTGCTCTCACACGCACCGTACAAAAATATAAATACTTACTCACAGGAATAGCTCGCATACAACAGGAACACTGATTTCCTACCATAAAACACTATTTTGTACGGTTTGATTGCTGATGTTATGATTGCTGATGTTGTTATTTTTTGGTTACTGCTGTGCGCTTCCATGTTTATTTTTTTTGTTCACAGTTTACAAAAACATACAATAAATAAGGTTGCAGTAGTCGTAGTGGTATGTAATATCAATCATTTAGTGACTTACTCAAAGAAGGCAAGTATATGCATACCTAAAATTGTACCTTTTGTGCACGTACACATGCCATCAGAGAAAAAAACCAGGGTGAAATTAAATTTTGTGTATTATAATCATTTCAATGTATTTATTCTATTCAAATTGCCTCCTTCACCTGCAAACAAAAAATCCTTTGATAGTAATATTAGTATTTTGTATCGAGTCGTCATCATATTATATACTCAAAGAATATATCTGAACTTATAGTTACTTTACAATAATATGTTAGAATAGTACATATATAACATTAACGATGATTTTTTGAAGATAATAATAATAGCAATTGTAGACAGACAAATCCCACAGTGAGGAGACAAACAAACAAACCACAGGAAGTTTCCAAATGACTTTGCAAAAACACTTGAACCTCGTTCCCTCTCTGTCTCTCCCTTTCAGACAAACTCATAAACATTTAGTTTCGTACATGCTTTTATTGTGAGCTATGGCTAATTTCGCTATAATGTTTGCAACTGTGTGTGTGCTGTTAGTTGATTTTTTGCTCAAAATGCGCTCCGGCGGACACCCATCTATTAAATGCGCATTAAATCTGTCTTTGTACTAGGGTTGTGCTCTATGCTAGTTACCACTGCGTATTTTTGTTACTGCAAAAAAAATTTGTGCACATTAGTATGGGAATAGTGCAACACCTTAAGTTATCGTCAGTATGACTCTCTCTTACTTCTCTGTGTATGTCTCTTCTTCACGTCCCTGGGATTAGTTTATTTGGTTAGATTTAATAACAGTAAGAATGGAGGATGAAGAGGATCACAAGATGACGACTTGTTCCTGTTTAATTTACAAACGATGTAATACACTTTGTATGGCTTTGCAGATTGTTATTTCGGAACAGTTGAGAGAGAAAATACAGTCATGATGAAGATAATAATAGTACAAACCTGAAAACAACTGTGCTATAATTGGAAATGAGATGTTGAAGAATTTCTAATATAGGCTAATGAAATGTTATCCTTTTGTTCACCTAAGTACACTGATAAATATGCAAATTTTGATAGTGATTAGAATGACGAAACTCTTTGGTGTGGTGATAACGATGATGCTCTCCTCAAGTCTTATATTTAGATACGAGCAGAATGATAAAGTCTTTGACTATTTACGATTCTCTCTCTCTACTTTGGCTAGAGAGGATGAACCACAAAAGTATATTTTTACACAATGTGAGTTCATGTGTTGTTGTCGAAAGCATAGATAGCAATTGTTTGTTGTTCTGCTGCTGAAGTCATTAATTAAGGCGTAAAAATGTGTTGTTGTGTGCCTTATATCACCGAAATTGTAAAGTTGTTTTGCTAAAATCGAGCATGCTTCACTCATACGTAACTTTATACGTGTACATATGTACATATATTGTCCTGTCATTTCTGAGTGGTGGCTACTCGTAAAATCGTGTCGAATTTCAAGTACTAAGTAGGTATATTAGTGACTGATGCACAAAAATAAGGAGTGTTACCGTTGAACATTATGCATGACGGTTTAAGTTGTTGACAGTGACTCGATCGACCTCCTACTAACACGGACGAAGTGATGGCAAATTTGTTTCATTTGTAGATTGGGATGACACTGTTTTGCACAACTTGGAAGGATAGTAAAAATCTTTAGAAAAATAGTCTTAAAAATTATAATGCACTGTATAATATTATGTTATTATGCTCCGAGACAGAATGACTCAGCCATCGTCGTTGTTGTCGTCGTCGTCGTTTTGATTGCAATGACCAATATGTCTGCAAACTGTCTACCTATCTATTTTTAAAATAGACTGGCAGAAATATATATATATATTTTAAAATATTCATATAGACACGTCAGTTAACTTTCATTTTTCGTACTTTTAATACGATGGGAGTTTGTTTTTAATGGTTGCACGAAGTACATGAATAAAACGCAGCATACAAACAAGCCATAGCACACTTACGAATGGCAATGTTATTACTTCTCTGACATATGTATGTATATAACGTGTAGTAATCCCAAATAACTCGCAAGTCGAAAAGGAGTGGAAAACCTGCAAATCGTCTGCCTCTGTCGTTTTTACGACACTACGAAGACTTCTACTACTCCACTGGTCTTTGAACAGACGGCGGCAGCAGCAGCAGCGGCACAGGATGAAAGATCATTCTTGCATTGCATTTTTTACTATTGTTGGTCCAAACCCATTAGCACTAAGGAGCGAAATAAAAAATTGCACTTGTGAGATTTATTACCATTATTATCATTGTTATTAATATTATTGCTTGAAACGTTGTTCCCCTCGAAAAAAAGCTCAAATCTATAAAACACAATTAGCTTCCATATATATGTGCTGTTGGTGTGTGTATGAGTGTGTGCTTTTTTCAACAAAACTATACTAAAGAAGCACAGAGAAGGAATATGTTTTGTAGTTTGAAAACAGTAAAAATCTATCGTATACTCCCCATTTATTTCCCGTCTCTGCATACTCACACTCTTATATTTCACATATAGACACGTTACATTACACACATCTGCCATTGTGGATTCACTGTTGCTTCTCTCTTTCCTGACAATCTGCTGCTATATTATGGCACCATAAAGATATGGGAGGGTTCCTCTTTATGTCGATCGTAATTATTATTATTATTTACAACACAACAAGCAAGTCAAGCAAGCATGCCAAAAAAATCTTATTTGCGAACCATCCATCCAACCTCATCATCATAATGTACAACAATGGGATGGCTTTTTTCTCTTAAAAGAGCACATGTACAATTTCTCTGTTATGTAGTCAATCTCTCCCTCTTGCAAAATTGGTAACGATGTAGGTAGGTATATGGCGATTTAAAAAAATAAAGCACTTCATCATTATTATTTCTAGTTCACTTATTATGATTACGTCTCTTTTTCTTTGCCTCTCCTCTAGTGCGTCGCTCAAGTACGTTATGAATGTGATTCCTCTTCTCTTTCTGTCTCGTTTACTTTTGTTTTACTAGGGATGTTATGCATAATGGGCACTGTCTCCTTGTTTAAACAAAAGTTTTTTTTTCGCTGAGTTCCCCCTCTCTTTCCATCTCCTCTTGTTTTTTTTGCAAACGATGATTTGACAGACAACGTATTATTCAGAAAAAGGATGCTGCTGCTGTGTCTTCCTTACAATACTACTTCCATTTCATTCTCTTGTATATGGAATGTCCGTGCACAAACCTAAGATGTAAACTTTTTACCTGGTTTATCCCTCAAACATGACGACAGAAGCATTAAAAAATGTGCACATTTCAGAGACATGAAGGCGACATGCAAGTGTTATAGAAAATAAATTACGACGCAGTCAAGAAACCCGACTGAAGGAGTGAGTTTAAAAAAACACTGTTGTACCCAGCAGCTCAGCCACTTTGTTGTGTACTCTGAAATTATCCTACCGATTTTATTGCTGGTGGGTGGGGAGAATGAAAAAAGGTTCAAAAAATAAATTAAATCATGCAATCCAGTCGTTGTTGTAGTAGTTGTAAGAATAACAAAGTTGAGTCATTCCACATGTCGATGTCGTTTAAATATAATATTTTCAAGCTGCTACTCACACGATTAAGTAGCTTACCTTTCTCACTCACTTCTTCTAATAATATATTGGAGATGTGTGTGTGTGTGTGTGTGTGTAAAACGAAGAATGCTTCCATCCTTCCCGCCGCTTGCTTGACTCTGTACAATAATAATGCATTAGCAAAAAAGATTTTTGTATAAATATCACTTATTCATGTCGTACAAAAAATGAACTTCATCGGTGGTGGAGAGTCTCGTAAAATTTTGTATAGATTTGCCAATACAATGTGATTATTACAAAAAGTTTATGTGCGGCGAACAAAATGTTCTGCCCTATACCTCTAAAAAAGTACCACCATCATACCCCAGCAGCGCTACAACGTCAACTACTACTACCTTTCAAAGAAGAAGAAGACGAGGTAGTAAGTAGGTAATAGTTAAGTAGTATGCATGGGCCAATCATGTCATCTGACCATAAATGAAGTGGATTTTTATGGGAGTTTTGTAGGTGATTTGTCATTGTCGTTCTCTGAAGTTAGTTTTTTGTGAGTACACACACACACAGCGAAAATATAAAAAGAGAGGAGTAAAGCTGAAATGTTACACATTATATTATTTTATATCAACGTAAAGTAATGCATATGGAGTCTTTTAGTAGTAGACGAAAAAAAATATTCTCTCAGTTTCGGTTGGTTAAGTTGATAGTTTGGTTAGTAAGTAAAATGGCAAATGATCTGCTGCTTGTGCTGCAGCGCTTGCTATATTAGCATAGCTGGTGGCAGAAAGAGAAAAAAACACAAACAACGTTAGAACGGGAGGAGGAAGCAACAACATCGTGGCTTTGGCCAATGATGTTTAATGAACAGATTATTACCTAGGTATGTTGTACGTCTCTCAAAGGCTACGCTGATTCATGAAGAAAATTTTATGGTTTGACTACAACATTATATTACACTTACACTGCGCTGCGGCAACGGCAGCAGCAGCAGTGCAATGCGTTTTTGTTGACTATATGACGGTATTACGTGCACAAATTTATTATACACACATGCACAGAGAAAAAGTTATGTGACTAGCACGAAAACCATTCAAAAATGGTGTTATTGGCTGTAAGAAAAAATTATAAAGGATGACAGTTTTTCATCACAGAACTTTAGTGTTGCGTACATTTGTGTATGAATCACTTGAACTGTTTTTGATTTTGTATTTGTTTTATTTTTCTGCTGAGCAGTTGTTAAAAACTTTGAGTACGATAAAAATCATTATTTACTACAACAATTACTAAAATTATGACTATATTCGAAAGAACAAAGTTATAATGAGAAAAATTTTCAAAGAGGAAATTGTAATGGCAAATAGTTAAATGGTCTAACTGATATTATGATGGTTAATAAGGTGTTGTTGTGTACTTTTTGTTGATGTCGATATATAATGTGCTTTACTGCTGTAATATGTAACCCCATCAAAACATCAACTTTTGGAACTCAATTTTGTTTTCGAAAGGGGATAATTACTTATTTATTTATTCATTCAATAATACCAGATGAAACTTTTTACCCGAAAAAAACATGGACAAGAGAGAAAAATGTATAAAAAATGAGAGGTGCACGCACTTTTTCAGTCTTTGTCCTATCTGAGATAGAGGACAACAGAAAGAGAAAAATAAGTAACCATGCTGCTATTATTATTATCATTGCATATGATTGTCTGTTGAAGAATCACATTTCTCAATGTGCATGCATACCTCATTACTATTGCTGTTATAAATGACATTGTAGTTACCTTACATTAAACAAACACAAACAACTTACCCAACGGCAAAAAGGAAATCATTAAACGAGCCAAAACTTTAACTTGTTGTGCAATGATGTTGGACTTTTTGGAAAATTGGAATGATGGGTAATTTTTGTACGTGGAATTTAATGCATTTGTTTACGTATAACTACATCAAAAACTTAAGGCACTGAGCACGTAATTTCAAATAATGGAATTGAATAGAAAACTATTTTTGTATGAATTAGTAATTACTTTTTGCTTTCAGCAGCAGGTAAAAGGAGGAGGGTGAAAGAGTGGAGTGTTTTTTTGAAGGAAAGTTCCAAAGGTACGTACACGATTACGTGCCACGTCCTCTTGTGCACAATCAGGTGCATGTACACATGTGTAAGGTTCACAAGAGAATAATATGCTTTAATAACTTTTGACAAAGGAGAACACGCATGTTTCTGTCATGCAATCGGACCAAACATCTAGTGAAAAACGAACAAGCCAAATACTTTCAAAAATTAAAGTCAGTTCAGCCAAAATAAGCGGAACGGGCAAAAAAAACGTTGCCCTAGATAATTCTACCTGAATTGTGCACTGTTTATAGTTTGAATGCATGCTCCAGCTGTACACACTGTTACGTGTACTTTCAAAAACCTCTGAAAAGTACGCTACACAACAATACATGCAAGGCTGCATCAATGGTAATACACCATCTAACACGATTTTTTAATCTATAGCCATCGGGGAAATTTTCCCATAAATTTCGTGGCATATGTGATATGAGTAAGAAAGTTTTTTTTTATTCACTTACTCAATTTTTTTCGTAAAGCACATTAAAAATTCATTCGTACTGGTTTCTACTTTGTTATATTTCTACACAGGTACTTCCACTACTATTATGTTCCAAAGATAAACAATAATAATAGCGCTAGCACCACCTCCACATTCTCAGAACAAAACAGCTGCATTTTTTTAGCAAAAAAACTTCCGACGTTTAGCATAACATGAGGATGTGTTTAACTAGAGTTGTTTGACTGTATACGATTGAAGGCTTCTTAAAACAATATCAATCATTTCTTTTTTTACCGGTTAATTCATAAAACTCAACACTTTATCAAATAAAAATGTTTTACTGCTTAAAAATTCCGAGCATGTAGTTGACGTAAAAAACAAACAAGAAAACAGAGGGAGAAGAATAAAAACAACATGTCGACGGTCAAAAACGATCAAAAGGACAAAAAATAGTCAGATAGTTTACCACGAGCATATATAACACCCGTAGCAAATAGCGTGTCACAATTTAGTGTGTACGTACGTGTAGCAGCAGTAAGAAGTATATAGTGGTGAAATCACGAGACGATCACCCAACGCATAATCTGGCATTTTAAAGCGTCCGTAGCCAGCCGTAGAAAAACAACAACGCAACGGTATGCATATCTGAAATCTGAGAGCTTTCTTTGTTCATTTGTCGCTTTGAAGATGCCATTTACACAGCTATTGGATGTTCATTAATTTTCCTAAGTAAGAACCTGATCGTTTTGTTTCTCGTCAAAAAAGAATAAAAGAAAGAAAAGTGATGTGATGACGATGACAGGGAGTTGGCTCGTATAGATGATATGACACAAATAAGTGTATGGTATGCATAAAATACATAGCTTTGTTTGTAAAGATCATGCGGTGATAGCTACTAGCTTACTTTTTCTACTTGAACAACGACGTGTGTGAGAGTAGTCGTCATGATCATCATCACCGCTTTGGTGGATGGCGTATAAAAAGGGATTTTTATATACTTGATTTTTTATTACAAATTTAAAACAAGTAGGAGCAGTGGCGTAGTAGCCGTGTCTGCGTGTAGATGTATCAGAGATGAATTGAGTGTTTAGATACATTATGTATTTGAGTGGCTGGTAATCAGGTTTAAGTCGAGCTTAAAAGACAAGAAGAAATATGCGCTGCTTTTTTGTGACATTCAATAATATTAGAATGAAATTTAAATAATAGTCTTGTTTGATTG
The DNA here is from genome assembly GCA_027744295.1 of Callyntrura guangdongensis. NCBI lineage: Eukaryota > Metazoa > Arthropoda > Collembola > Entomobryomorpha > Paronellidae > Callyntrura > Callyntrura guangdongensis. The sequence goes on from JAHZNB010005887.1 coordinate 8,297, forward strand.
TGTCCAGTCAAGTCATGGCGGTTGGGATATAGTAAAAGGTGGAAAGGTAGAATATAATAGATTGATTGGTAACAAAAATCAGTAAAGCAGGTACAAGTGTACATCAGGTTACATAGAGGTATATACATAATAGCGGGCGAGTCTTTTTCTTCATTTCCAACTTGCAAGAAAAAGCAACAGCACTATAACAGCAGCAGAACCCAAGAGCCCGATCAACTATAAAACAAAATTCTCTCTGGCGAGTAGAAACCATTTTTTTGGGTTTGATGATTTTTTATGCACGATTGAACATTTCGTGTCTAGGTGAAGACAGAAGCACCACACACACAAGCGAAAATGACTGACGACTTTGATGCGAAATGATGATAAGATGTTTTTCTGATGTATGCAGCAGTATGTAGTAATACCTAATTGCAAGTAGTGTGGTAGCTGGGCTGCATAAAAAGGTTTTACACTTTAGGTCCACGCAAAGGCAAAAAGGAAAAGCATGCCTACTTTATAAAATGTACAACTGGAATTTTCTGGTATTTTTTTCTCACTGACTAGTCGGATCAATAGCAATTGAAAATTATGAATGTATTGTTTAACTAGGACCATGGTAGTGGCACACAGACACACACGGATACAAGATTTTTTAAATCTATTACATAGTATGTAAGTAGTCAGTAGTATAGACAGGCGGGCATATGCGTGTTTTGTTTGTATGTGTTTCAGAGATAAAATGTAATAATAAACATAATGATGAGTGTGCTTCATATTATGACAGTGTAGTACGCATTTCACATTTTACATCATCATCATCATCTTTATCCTTTATCATCATCAAAGTAGTAGCATAATTAGAAATTCACGCTTAACATTGAAAAAGCGAGAGATGATGAAATGTTGTAAATTTACTCTATTCATCTTCAGGGCTTAAATAATAATAAAGTTAGATTGACTGACTAATTATGACAAGAAATGCCTATATATACATGCTTAAAACTTATCATGTACACAAATATTGCTGTAGAAGTAAATTAATAATAATACATAATTCGTTAGCATATTTTTTTTTCCTTTAAAAAAATAACCAACACAGTGAATGACTGACAGAGGATAATGTAATGTATATTTCCTTTTGCTATACAAAAAAGTCCCTCGGGCAAACTACTTAAATGAACAAGAAAAGGACGGCTTAAACGTTTAACCTGAGAAAGCGGAAACAAGCTGTACACGAACGAACGAACAAGAGGATATCTTGAAAAAAATGCGGATTTTTACAGGGTTATGCCAAAAGACGTCAGGTAAGTGAGTACAGGGAACAGGTGTAATAATTGCATATGTCAGTTGTACGTTACATCAAGATATGTTACGTTGCGTTATAAAAAGGGGAAGGGAAAATCGCATTTTTTTCTTTAGAAAAAAAAATCTTGCTTGACCTTGAACGACTTGTAAAAGTATACTGGGTTGTGAGCTAAAGGAAGTTTTAAAATTGCCTTTTCTTATCATACTCATACTATGAGACGTCTTGAGTGAGCGTATGTGAGGTACTTTTGGAGGTAATGTAATAATTATTTCATATGTGGTGCTGTTAAGAAAATGATGACCGCTTTTTTGCAGAACGCACATTATTTTTGATTTGACATGCTGTGTTGGCGCTGGTAGCATTATGGTAAAAATATTTGTTGATTCTCCCTCCATAATCATGAAACTTGCACCTTGATACTTCCTCAGATTTAAAAGAAAAAACAGGAATAGTGTACAGAAAATACGAAATACGTTTACACAGAGCAGTTAAAAAGAAAAAAACGGGAGAAAAGTGAGGTAACGAAAATATTTGTAGCAAAAATTCAAAGGCAACGGATGGAAGATTTTGAGCAAGTGATGGTCGATAATATTTATGTAGGTATAAACTTTGTATTATTATATTATGGCTACCTGCTGTTCCAGTCTTTTGGCAGTGTTGCTTACTTGTTCTTAATTTTTTTCTTCAGGAAAAACAACGAGGAATTGAGGATTTAGTACAAAATAAAACAATAACCACACTACTTGTAATTGTCCGTGTTCTCTTTCATATTTTGTGCACCTTTGTATAAATAGTGTTTAATTTTGCTATGATGAATTTATTATTGTTATATGGATTGTTTATTACGTATAATTACTCCACTGAGCAAAAAATTACACAAGAATTTACGCATTGCTGTTATTATTTTACCATGATCAGGATTATTATCTTAGGCTGGGGTAAGCCGGTATGCTATATTGTAGTACGATTCATTTTTCCTGTTGAGTGACGGATTTACGTAGATATTTCAAGTAAGCAGGATTCTTTTTTCAATCCAAGTAGATACGCTATATACAGGTATAGGTCGTAGTATACGTTTATATAAAACAAAACAAACTTGTGCATGAATTTTTTCCCATTCATGATTGCTATTATATCACTAGAAAAATAAAAAGATTTTATGGCGTTTTATAAGTTGCGTGGAGGGAGGTAGGTATCTTATGAAATAGCAGAAAAATTCCTGTTCAAGAAAAAAACTGCTTATGAACTGATTTCGATCTGAAAAAGGATATGATGGATGATTGCTGTAAAAAAATTAACCCTAAGAAACCGAAAAGAAGATGGAAAGGGAGGCAAAGAAAGAGAGAGAGAGAGATAGCAAGGTAGAAAAAAAATTGTTTAACTATCCATCACCCGTAAGCCTCATAAACAGGCAGTAGGTTTTTTATCATTTCATTTCATTTCATAGACACAAAAGAACCCCGTAGGTTGGTATATACATCAATACAGACTCATTTGTATGATGTTCATTTTATTGTTTTATTATAATTATGTAAGCAAAATATTATATATTATCTTGAAAAGTAATGGTAAATTGAGTATGTGTATGGAAGTGTACTTAATTACTATGCCGTGCTGGTGGTAGGTAGTCTAGGTAGTCAGCAGCAGCAGTAGTACGTCCGTCTGCGTAGGTACCATGTTCAGTGTAAAATACTGGCATTATTGTCTTGCTCTGCGAGGAATGCCGACATCCGACATTGCGTGTTGGTCCATTATCATGATCAGTTCAGGTCTGCGGATGATAAACTTGATGTGTGTATAGTTTACGCACGTTTTAAGGTTTTAACCTTAATAAGCAATCGGAACCATAACTTGAGTCTTTCGAGAGGTGGATCAAAGGAGTAGTAGCAAAGCGGTTGTGGGTTTTACACTGCAAGTTTAAATCTAGAGCAAACCATATCATCATACCATCATGTTGATATATGATACACGTAGCATGTAAGTTTGTGTATATAATGCGGTGTAAAGGTATAGTAGTGGACGTATACACAAGGCATTGTAAATTTCATTCTTTATTTATATGCATGAAGGCATGTTAAAACAAAATTTGATGATTACTCTTTTTCGTCTTCCGTCCCTGTGTTTCATTTTGTTGCAATGTGGTCTTAATGAAGATTAAATTGGCGGATGTTGTGGTAAAGTGAGCAAAACTTTTGTTCAAGCTTGCTTGCTGCTACACTAAATTTGAAAATGCTACTTATTCATCATCATCTACATTGGCATATACAGTAGTAGAAAGTTCTTTCTCTCTCTCTCTCTCTCTCGATCACAAATATTGTTGTTGCTGAGAAAAGTTAGAGCGTAGAAAGACTGATGGTATTTTTGTTGTTGTTGTTGATGAATGATGATAGAAAAAGTAGAAAATAAAAATACCTAATCATACCTTTGCGCTACTGATTATATTCCGAACACATAAGAAAAAAACTAATGCATTTTTGATTAAAGGAAACCAATCTACAATGAATTTTGGGAATGTATTGATAATTACAGGTGTGCAAGTGAGATGATTATGGAGATGATGCAAATTGATGGCATGTTAAAAACGGGATTTTAAAAACATGAAGCATTGCGGTAATAGCTCTGGAATATTCAATATTAGAGCTCAACGGTAGCAAGCAACAGTATAGATTTGTAGTTGTGTTGATTACCACAAAATTTGAAAAAATACAGAGCGACTAGTATTATTATTATTTAATACTCGGAGTACTAATGTTGTATTTTTCTGGAAAATATGCAGGTAGGCAGATAAGTTATTTTGTTGTGGTGCTCCTCATGAACATCCTTCTTGGCTCAATGCTCATTTTTTTCTACAAGAAAAATGATGTGGTTTTGAACGTGTAACTTGTTCTGTATTTTGTTGTAACGGTTGGCCTTGTTTTGCAGTATAAACAAATCTATTTATCGAGCAAAAACTGGATGAGATAAACATTAAGTGAAGCGTACGACGAAAAAATTGCAGTAAACGCTGTGTGGTTGGTGGTGGTGACGGGGGCGACGGGTATAGCAAGTTTTCTATAAAAGCTCAAACTTTGTGTGAGATGTGTGATGTGAGGATTTAGTAGGAGTTGTACAAAATACATGAGAGAAAGAGCGAGGGGAAGTAATTATGGGTACTTGTAATTATTCGCTTGCCAGCAAGTAAGCAACAGTAGAAAAGCAATTACAAAAACGAACTTCTATAAGTATTAAATGTTGTTGTTGTGGTTGTTTCCTTCTGTTTTGTGGTTTTTCTGGGAGAGAAAAGACCTAAAGCGAGTATTTGGTAGAGAGTAACGGGTAGTAGTAGTAGTAGTAGTAGTAGCGAAGGAGTAGCAAAATGAGTGTGTGTGTGTGTAAGTGAATGAGAGAAAATGCCGACTGATTGTTAAGATGAGAGCGTGTGAGGGAGAGAGAGTGAGTGCGTGATTAAAACAGCAGGGTTTTCATTGCGTCGCTTGTCTGTCGGGAATTGTTCTTATAAGTGGGTCCATTAAATGTGTGGATTCAACCACTTTGACAGTAACGAAAAGGTGAAGTCTCCTCTCTCATCGTGGCATGGCATACGTAACTAATGTGATCGAATGTGTAACAAAGTGAGGGAGAGAGAGAGAGATTACAACGTAACAATTTCAAGCGTGCATTTTTAGTCAACCGGAGAAAAAAAACCTCCTTGTATGCATGGTATGCGTACAGGCATTTTAGGACGAGGAGTAAAAGGGCAAAAGAATTCAAAGCTCTTTTTTCGAGCTCAAGAAACTAAACAAGACTTTACTAATGCCGGTACTAAAAGTACAACTCCCAGTACCATTTTGGAGGATGTGTGAAAGGCAAAAGTTGGTTACTTGCTGGGGAGACGGGCTGTGTATATGTATGGTATATGCCACTTCCGATTATTACATTACATAACTGAAAGCACGTATATTGAATACATGTATGCTTGTTCGTATGTGTGGGGCCACGAAACTCTTGATTCTTGATCTCGCCTCAACTCTTTTGTGGTATGGGGATTTCGAACGTGCTCAGAATCGTAATCAAAATTGGTCGTAAGATGTCTTTGGAATGGGGTGGCATATAGTAAAGTTGTAAGAGAGAGAGGGAGAGGAACATGGTGGCGGTGTGGTGGTGCCTGGGAGAAAAACTCTTGTAGTAGTTGTAATGTTGGTGGTGGTAGAGGCATTTGTAGTATTGTCAATTCTTATAGCGTGTAAAACTGGAGAAGTAAAAAATGGATACTAAAGTGGAAAGAGTAAAAAAAATATATGTATTTATTTATATATTTATATTCCATTTTATCTGTGTACAATTTCAAGGTAGGTTGCACAGATTCAAGCTAACATGTGTAAATATAAGCATTTGCGTTAAATTGTACTGAATAGAAATGAGAAAATCCTTTTCCACCACACACAGAAACAACTTATTTTGGCGAGTTGGATGTACCTTTTTACCGGAAATTGGAATGTTTTACATGAAATGAACATTTAAACTTTTGCTAAACATGTTAATCTCGTAATGCAAATATAAAATAAGACATTAACAGTAATTTAATGAAATTATAGCTTGTAAATTGAATATTATAGCACTGTACATATACATACATACACAGCGCATTTATTTGCCACTTATTTGCTTTTGCATTACAAGTGAACTTGTACACATGATATGTTGCTTACAATTTTGACTTTTTAAAATCCAAATCAAATACCTTTAAATGATGTTTAAACTATAAATTGCATATTTGAAACCTGTCTGCGATGAATTTCTAAATTTAGGTCTACGGGTAAGTTGCACAAGCGTGCATGTGTACTGTGTACATATCAATATTATTATGATTCTAAACTCTGCACAAATGGACGTAGGTATGTAGCTACTTATGTTTTATATATATTTAATGCCGACAAGTATACATTAATGCTTTCCTTTCTATATCTGTACGTTTCTCTGTGCTCTTTCGGCGTATATATTGTCGTTTACACATCTTCTTTTTTCTCCTCCCGTTTTGATGGCCCTGTTGAATACTCAAAGTGAGCGGGATCATTTTTATGTGCTTTTATTATTTGTGAATCTCTCCCTTTTGTCAGCCAATATCATTCTGCCCTTGCCAAAAGCTGTTTAATTTGACGGAACATATATTCGTACTAGATATTTTTCTACACGGTCTGGTCTCTCTCTCTCTAGAATAATAGCCACGACGGCCATGGCTGAACAAATAATTTAATATGTTGGATTGAGGATATGGAAGTGAAACTTTGATGGATCATGGCCCGAAAGAAACATTTCGTTTAGAAATGTAGCATTAAATTCACTTCGGTCTCCTGTGTGTTTCAAAATATTATCCTGTCAACACACATTAGTAACCGTGTTACTCAATGCTGTACGGCATATATTTCACTCAATATAACATTCGTAATATGACACATTCTTTATACTTTTCTATACAGTTATCCAAAACACATTGTCTAAGCATGTATGCCTGTAGTACATATATATTCGTTTTCTGAACAGAAAATTTTTCGTTGGAATCAACTTCAGAAATCCTTTAGTGTACTACTCCAACACAGAAGCTAAAGATTCGGAGATAGATGGACAATACATGTCGTTTCTCCCACTGTGACCACCACTTGCACTACATTTTCAATAATACGAGAAATATACCGGATCATGATGCTATTTTATGACCGTATATAATGGCAATAATAATAAGACACCA
>JAHZNB010005888.1:0-11951 GCA_027744295.1 Callyntrura guangdongensis
TCATATTTACAGTTTCTTGAAAACTGATCATGTATTTCGTCAAATCTGAAATGCGTACTTGCTGTTGCCATATAATGTGTAAAGCCCGTACATCGTGGTATGCGTCTAGTAAAATAAGTCATCAGTCATCATGAAGACTTGATGATGAGATGATGAGACTGCTCTTGCTACAATACAACGGATCATTTTTTTTACTGGTCAAATTTTTTTTTGCTGTAAGAGACCGCTACAGACAGCGTTAGTGCATTATGTATACAACTTGCTCACACCATTGTACTACCAATAATGATCAAGCGTGCACATTCTCGTCGCTCCTCTAACCCTGGCGCGTCTACTTAAGTACAAAACTAACATAAGTGTTTTTCTGCTGCTATTTTAATGTCAAAGATGTTTCTCATGTCATGCCATGTTCCGTAACATTTTTGATAAAGTTGTCGGCATTCAAAAATATATTGGGGTTGTGACTAGTTATATTACTCTTGTGTATACCCTGACCAAGAGTAACACATGAATCAGAAATCAATAAAGCGGCAGTAATTTTTGGGGTTCTTCCGTTTATGCCCTACCATTATTATTTCATGAAAACATGAATAACGACGTGGACATAATGATTAAATGAACAATCCTTTCAAAAGAGTTTGGCATGCGCCTTAGTATTTATGGGTTCTTTAAAATTTGCCTACAATTTATTGCTAATAAAAGTGTTATTTTTAATTCAAAGAAGACAACAAGCAAACTGAAAATGTGCAATGGGAAAATTACTGTAACTTTTGTAGAAACGTTGTATGTATATGTATTCAAATCGCCTGCATTTGTATTGGTTCAGTGAATAAGAAAGAAAATACAATGCTCTGCTCATTTATGTTCCTACGTCGCACAGGTACAAGTACATCCCACCAGAGCCTTTGTAATCCATGCAGAAACTTGCTTTCGCGAGTTCTTTGTTGTTGGTTTGTGCGTGCCTCTACATTTCATGTATGCAAATCGAATAATAGTAATAAATACGATGCAAGTAACCGAAATGACTGAAACGAATGACCGTATCAACCAATGTAGCCAAACCGACTAAAACGTTTACAATGAAGCACAAATATAAAGTTTTTATTAATTGAAAACATTTACAAAGATAGCATTGCAAACTCCCAAGAATACTTGCAATCATACTATAAATGGCGACAACGAGAAGCTTTGACAGCAAACTTACTTACTTAGAATTGAGTGACTGCCTAAAACTACAATTTCAGAGGAATTGTCTAAAGTTTCAGAATACAGTGATGTAACTCAACAATCTTTAAAAATTAATAACAATCATTCAATAAAAAATAAAACTGGCACAACGTAACCGTTGAAAATTCTAAATGAAACGTGATATGGCTATTAAAAATAAATAAATACTAACATAACGGAGTAATTTCCATTGTGGCGCCAGTAAAATAGTTGGAGAGTTTGTTACTTTACATTAACAGTAAATTTACCTACCATTTACAGACCAAAAAAGTCATTCTCCCGACAACAATGTTATTTCATGTTCATCTTCTGTCGAAACAATTCACAAAATATTTGACTAGAAATAATGACGTTGTGCACTAACAAGATGGGGCTACGCAAATTATTAAACAAATCTACGACAGTAAGTATTCGAGCGCTCTTTTTAATGTTTGTTACAAAACTCAATTTCAGAGTAGGTACCAAACTATATTATTAAACCATAATACACCTTTCTAAACGGGTAAACTGTAACTAAAAGTGAAAATAGTTTTTCGGACGCAAACCTTCGCGACGACTATTATGAGTCCGTGACAATGAAAAACAGTAGAAAGGAATAAACCAACAACAATTGAAATACTGTATAATACACTTTCACTACACAATAAACCTTATCAAGTACCAAAACCAGGTAATATAGTAATAATCAATCATCGTGATATTATTATTGTTGCAACGACTTCAACTTTGAAACGATAAATTATGACAATAACGTGAAATTCCAAAATACACAGGTACACCTTTTCTTATCTCTCCATTTGAAAATTTCTCGAGCAGGACGTTAAATAGACTTTCACAAAAACAATGAACTTTCTTTTAAACGCTCTGTAGTGTAAATTAACATGCTTAAGCCATAAATATTTACTTACATATTCTTTAAAAATTTTGTGCTTCGTCAGTGCAAGAACTAAAAAACCCAGTATAAAAATTATAATGATTGACATTGCCGTAAGATGCAACTGTATATTTACCTTACCTTCCACGTTAATTAAATGCAAAAATTACGTGTATTTTGTGTGTGACACTTGCAATTCTTTCCAGTATGCACTACCACGCATTAAAACTGGTGAAAAATTACATTTACATTATATTTTACCCGAACATTTGTGTTTAACCTTAATGCAAACCATGCACTACTGAGGTACCCCTAACGGACGAATTAAGCAAGTAGTAAAACGTTAAGTTTCTAACACGTCAGCGAACACTTGTATTTGACATTCGCATCGACCGACACTCATTAAATGAATGGTACGATCACGCTGCTTAAATTTTAAATGAAGACAAATAAATGGATGACTGTTTTGAAGTTTACTGTACAATTTATAAAGTTCGTAGGAAATACAAAGAACTCAATGACAGCGTTCCCTGCGCTCTGATGAAGTGCACTGCATGAACATTTTATTTAATAACAACAACAATTACTATTATCATCATACAGCTACCTATGCTGATAAGATGGCAGTTTCAAAATAATCCACTGTGCACGAAAAGGAACTATCAAAAACTTACCTGATCGATCATCAACCATTAATATTGTAGACCCTGCCTCATAATATTTTTGATACTTACCAGATTACATTATATACAACACAGTACTGTTCAAATCACCAAGAAATTTCATACACCGTATCAATAAATTATAGACAATTAAGTTGTTTTCAGCGTATTTTTTTGTATTTTTAAAACAAAATACGTGTCGTTAAACAGTAAATTCTCTAATCTGTATATAATGTATTAAAATTCATGTTATATTTATGACGCGTCATTATAAACATATTTAAAACACAGTGCACTGCATGTGTTTTATTGTATATTTAGAAAACATTTTGTTGAAGTTGCTCTTACACAAATAATGTTTACGCTACATACCACTAGAACTAGAAAATTTTCGCAATTTAGAGATGCCTGAATAATAAACGAAATCGGGCACTCTCTGACAGCTTCATAGGAACATGAACTGTATCTTATTGTGTGCATAAACATTTAAATACAAATACATATACCTTAACCTTATGCATACTTTGTTTAGCATGCGGATATTGCAATTACTGGGAAAGTCCAGTTGATTTTTTAAATGCAATAAAAGGATTTGTATATAATAAATTTTCATAAAGGACATGTCACATTTCGCGTGTGCTACCTGGCTCAATGCATTTAGCTCTTAACACACAGTTATTCTTATGTACTTGTTTGGATTAGGTACATATAACACATCAAAAATGGTACACATCAGTTAAAGTTTTCCACCAAAATTCTTCTTCTGGAATTAATGACTTTTGAGAGTGGATACTGCTGCAGCATTAGATTGAGTGACTAGTTTATCGAGTTAAGTTATGTGTAAATATGTTATGATAAAGCTGATTTGATTTAAGCAGGACGAGCGTTTTTCAGTCATTTTCGTAGTTTGATATCTACAAAAGCACGATAACGCCTAGCAAGTGCCCCGCAACCCACGATAAGATCAAAGAAAGTGAGATACAAAGTCAGGGCAGAACGGGAATATTTTTTACCAAGGTTGGTGAGCTATTGTTTTGTTTTTACAAAAAAAATCTTATTAATGTGACTGACACGGTTTATATTTAAGAGAATTTGATGAGGAGACACGTGTTAATAGATAAATGCATACACTGTACGCTAATAACGTAGTGTAAGCTCTAATTAGTTTCTGTTACAAAAACGGTGTATACAAATTGAATATTTTCTCAATAATATCATGTTTCCAGTAATAGAAAATGTACCAACATTGGAAATCGGATCAAAATCCTATTTCACGTATATCCCGCCAATTAATGGATATTTGGAATGATTTTCAAAATTCAAACATGTGTATTTTCTCTCCTAAGTTATACGAATCGGCCTAACTTTGGGTGGTAGGGTGGTACTGTACAAATAGGTATATTGAAAACCCAAAAAGGTTAAACACTGCATTGGCAATCTTGGGAGAGACTAAAAAATTCTCCAAAAAATCACATAAATGATTTATGAGCTATTTAATGACGAGACACCAAAATATGAGGACACGACAACACACAAATCATCCATACTATATATTTTACAATATCATACTAAACCAATTTTCTCATGAGTACATGAAAGATTCATGGAGCACCCATAATCATAAATATTATTACGTAGGTACTTTTGTTTCTCTGTTAAAAACTATTCTTAAAAGCAGAAAAACAGTGATTCTGCCAAAAGATGTTGACTTAAATATTAGCGATTCTCACATCAAGTTTTAGAAATATACATCAGGATTTTGTAAACTGTTGTACATGAACAATTGATGCAAAATAGATCTGCCAAGACAAATTATGTTGCTCGAAAACTGCACCCTTAACGATAGCATTTAGTTTCTTTTGTATCTGCAGTTTGCACAATCCACACCCAAGTATATACTTAAATCTCGCCATTTTAATGAACGTACACTACACTGCATTGATACGTTAGAGATAACACTGACCTACATTTATAGAGATACTAAATCAGTTTTAAAATTTTAAAAGTGAATTTATTTAGTAAATGCCATGTTGTATTTTGTTGTTGCTACTAAAATGGCATTATTCAATATATTTAATGAAGCATGCATTTTACACACGAGATAGAAATATTTTTAAATTTTTACGACCACGTTTGCTTACATCGTCAAAACTAGCTCATCCATCAGATTTATCTGGATTTAATAACTATATTTAAATCCACCAATGTAATAATAATAATATGTGCTGTTGTGTTCCATGAAATACGTAAAGTTTGTAGGGAAATAGGTTCGATAATCTTTTTCACGAGTGTAGTAAAGAACGACGAGGACGACGACGAGTTTTGCGAACCTGCGCAAAAACATTCGGAGATACGTATAAATTATACTTTTATTTATTATTGTATATATATATATAGATTATATATTTTAATTTTCTGCTGTATTGTATATATCTACAAGTAAGTCGTCAGTTTGTTTTGTAAGCGAATTTTGAGTTTTCTCATTTTGACTTTCGTTCATCATAAAACTATCGGTTTAAATAAGTAACGAATATACATTTATATAGATAATATTATAAACTTTCATATTTAGTAACATAACACGTAATATTCATCCATACTTAAAACTATCACTACCACAGGATTACATTTTTGGTCAGTTGAAAACACTTCCTTTTTGGTGCAAAAGGGTACGACATGGTTACCCATTAGTAATAAGAACTCATGTAACTCATACTTTAAAACATCTCAACAACAATAACAACGCAAAACCGGTACTTGTCTGATTCAAAAGAGATCAGATCATGCGACAGAACCGGAATAAAAAAATACACGGGGCTGTCACTTTGACACATTCCTACGATTGCTAACATTACAGTACAATGATGAAAACAGACCGTTACCGTAATTAAATATTTTGTTGATACTGTATACATTATTTCCTTAGTTTTAGATTGAAGATTGTAGTCGAGATGAAACAGTGGTGCCAGCACTCTATTTCATCGGTTCATCCTGGTCCATTGGTTCTTCATTAGTTCCATGGATTACTTCAGGGCACGAGTCTTCATTCATGTCGGAAGATCGACGACGGGAAGTGGCTGAAGATGAGTGGTTAGCGGAAGGTGAGGTTGGAATGTCCCTGACAGTCTCGATATCATTTCGCCCAGATTGATTTCCCCCAGCAGCATGATGCATTGACAAGGAAGCCATTGCAGAAACTGTTTCGGATTCCACTCTGTCCCTCATGTGTTTTCCTCCTTCCACAACGGTAGCAGATGCAGCTTCAATGGCTGAACAATTTATCAGGGATACGTATCTCTTGATGCAGGGCCAATGAGGTGCCTGAATAGCAACGGTACGTAATAGCGTCTCTATGGCTGGCGTGGATGGCCGTCGAATTAGTTCATCTTTTGCGATAGGTGTCAATGGCTCACCCAACAATGCCTTAACACATTCTTGAGAAGAATCGCAGATAGCTGGGAGATCATAACCACCTTCCAGGGCCAAAACCAACTAGTATCGACATAGTACACAACACAGCACGATGAATAAAACAAGCGAATAATATAATGTATTTTAACTATTAATTAAATTTTTCAAAAAAACCTACTCGGCCATTAGAAATGGACATTAACTGTTGAGTCATCCATCCAAAGCATGCTGGAGAGACAAGGTAGCCCCCGAGTGGAGCTGGATGGGAAAAAAAGAACATGGTTTTACTTTTACGACTTACATCTTCTTTTCTTTTATTTTGTTATATGTAAATATGACAAACAATAAACGCAATAAACGTTATGAAAATTATTGCAAAGGTAGGAAGGTTACACTCTGCGAGACGTTTGCCAGCTTTATTTCTTTGAACTGTACTTCGTTGACGTTTGAATGATAATTAACATATGAATAGCTAATCTTGAGTTCCATAAGTAGCACAAAATTAAACCTAACCTGGATGACCAGCTGCAGCATCAAACCCACAAGATACAATAACAATCTCTGGTTGAAAATCCTGGGCAATGGGAAGTACCACTGTTCGGAAAGCGGCAAGATATTCTGCATCTCCCATAGGTGGATTGAGTCCACCACTCCATGGAATATTGACCGTAAACCCCATTCCATCTTCGATCCCACACTGAAGAATTTTTAATAAACAGACGAAATTATTTTTCACAAGCATTTTTTTTGCAAAATTGTTACAAACCAAGTTGGTAGCAACCCTGTTTCAGATAAAAAGCGTGTTAATCGTACACAAGTTATAAATCGTATGGTCTATCATATCAAACTGAACCTTTTCTTTTACATAAGATTTATAAGAAATCAAGTCCTAAAATATTAAGGTTGGAATCAGGCGTATCTTGGCTACTCGGGCGTAAGTAAATAAGCACCATAGAGTTTAATTGTCTTGAGCTCCACCAGCTACGCCAAGATTCACCTGACTGCAAGATTAGTTAATCCAAAATTATGGTAACTTACTTGAAAGCCAGTTCAATAACGCATCCAGCACTCATTCTAGCCGCAGACGGTGTATGTAGTTCATTCCAAGTTGTGTCAGAGTCCACCCCGATTCCATTACAGGGTAGCCGTACCAAGCTTTTAATGGGGAGACTTGACTCTGGAAATCTGCTCAGCTCCAATCTTTGTCTGCTTAGCGGATTCGTACCTACAATACGATAACAATAAGACACGTTTGGTTTATTTAAGTTTGTAAAAATGATAGTGTGAGTGTCACCATTGAAAGTAAAATTATATCGTATATTATCTGAACGTAAAATAAGATATCTTGTCAAATTAAATTACCGAATAGAAGTGTATGCGCCTCGCTGTGACAACTTTGTATTTCTTCCAAAGAGGCTTTACGTGTTCTAATGCGTTCACACATTGTGATCAGACCCGTTTCCTGTGTGATAGAACAGTTTTCATGTTCAAGTCAACTCACAATTATATATCCCTCTTACTCATGAACATTTTATTTCCGCAAAAGTAAAATTCAAATTCACTTCAGAAAAACAAAAATCACAGCCTGAAATTTTCTTACCTGAAGCCTGGCCCAAATGCTTTGCAACCTTCCTGGGTGTTCAGGGTGTTGAGAGTTGTCTCCGCACAAGCACTGATGCTTTAGCATAAGACTATCAAACGCGAGTCCAGTACCACCAGGTTTGCAAACGTTCTGTTGCATTGATGGATCCTGAGGTGAGCTAGGGCCCAACGCCACCAGAGGACTTGACAGAGCTCGACTTAGAGGTCTCGCAGAGTGGTGGAGTCTTTGCGGAATGGCTGAAACTGACCCGGCATTCATGACAGGATTCGGAATGGCGCTAGTAGATGACGAGTTTATAATCGACCGCCCGTCTGGCATTTGATGTTGTTGCTGTTTGAGATGAATGTGTTGTTGTACAATTTTATTTACGTATTCACGTTGTTGGTGTGGATGAGTGGGTGGAAGGGATGCTTCGTCACTGTCGATTTCACCTTCACATGAGTCCTCCTCAACACTAACGCCACGGTTCATAGAACCAATCATTTGACCTCTTGAACCAGCTCGAGTGAGTACCGTCTGTCGAATGCGTTGTTGCAGAAGTTGATGTGCAGTTGGTGGCTGACCCATGATTGTAGCACCGGGAATAACAGTAGGACTAGTACCGTTAGGTGGATGAACTTGGCCCATGGCCGCAGCAGCAGCTACAGAATTGGGCATCATTAACATTGGATGACCGAGTGGAAGTGGCGCTGATTGTGTTCTCCCCAAAGGACGATGAATTGTACGTGGACCAATTCTACCGAGATCACCAACAGCAGCCACACCTTCTTGACTTGCTTGAGCGTGAGCAGCAGCGCTTAGTGCTTGAGCCGCTTGTGCTTGATACGAAGCTAAAGCCATTATTCCACCAGATCTGTACAAAGCCTCGAGCTCATTAGGATCCATAGGAATATGAGGTGCTCCATAAAATGGCATAGGGAGGAGTGGAACTCCTGCAGAAGACATAATTGAGGTTGGTGGAACCGGGCACCTTACTTCGTTTTCAGATACTGCAGCCAGCTTACTCTCCTAAAATTGCACACAAGGGTTCCATAGATCAGGGTACATAGCAGGTCAACAAATCATTGATATCTATGTTTTACTCACCGTGTTTGGAGGAATGGGCCTGCCCAACGATATATTCGGAAGGGAAGGACTACTGTACAATGTCAAATCGCAAACGCTTGCACTACTAGGAGGGCCATACGTTGAATTGCCATAAGGTGAACCACCACCTCCTCCTCCTTCATCATGTTGAGGTGTACCTCCACCGCTACCGGAATGTGGTGTTCCTCCAGTCACACTGCAGCTGATAGGAGGTGAGTTTGGACCAGAATCAGGGGTTGATCCTGCACTGCCACTGCCATCCACTATACAAAAATTACAACAAAATGTAGAATTCTCGTCTGGACTCACATCGCCCCATAATTGAAACAAATACGAAATGAAAGCTGTGCAACTAAACAACGCTAAGTAAACTTTCTCTGTACCAGAAGAAAGTTGCAGAAAAAAGGACAAAATGACACAAATGTAAAAGCAATATAAAGCTATAAAACAAAGCATCAGATAAAAACCAGCGCGAAATTGTCATAATGTGAATGATGTCCATACTTGCAAGACAAGAGCGACGTTTCAGATAAGTTGAACGTTCTCGTCGTCGTGACAAGGGGCTACTGCGACGTTCCAACACCCGTTGTTTCAGCCGCATCTTCAGAAGGTTAGGCTCAGACGCTGTGATATTCAGTAAAATTAAACAGAAAAATCACACTCATGCAAAATAAAACACACTTCAAAATTTTATAATTACATATCACCGCATAATTTTGATTAGACAGCATTATTTACGCTTATTCTACATTTCACACATCTTTTTAGTAAATTGTGTCGGTTATATTGATTATTTTTTTAATGACACAGTAATAAGGAAATACGTTTGTAATAAAGCTATATGGTAGCTGCAAATAAAAATACATTTTAATATTTGGTGGATTTGCACATACACAATACTTGCATTAAAAATCAATATTCACACGACACTCTGAAAAAGAAAAAAACTCTTGTGAATTTCTCGGCTCAAGGTTTACTGGTCGCATGTTAAAAATATAGCGCAAAAGGACAACTCAGTAAATTTACTTAGTTTATTGAGTACATAAGTTGTGAAATATTTGTACTTCTAATCATGTGTGCTTTTAGAGGAACAGAAATAACACTTAATAAAGCACTCGTGGTAGGTTTGTTTAACATATGATTAAATATTTAAAAGAAAAGTTAGAAAGTGAAAGGTCGAATTCAGAAAAAATAAATTAGAGACGACAAGACAAGTAGTGGTTGGGTGCTTTTACCTGTTTTTCTGAGTGGAAAATCTTCCTCGTATTTGGCTATGAGAAGAGGTCTTCGGTACGGATGTGACTGGAATGGACCGTTTCCTGTAAGAAGAAAGCGAGACACGTTCAACAAAGTAACAACATAGAATGTCAAATTTACTAAACTTTTAGTGGCCTTGTGTGTTCATTTAGTATGAAATGTAACTAAATAAAAGCTAAAAACTTCTGGGGTGTCGCGGGTATGAGCAAACTTCTATTATCACGACATCCTTGTGTCAAGACGTAAGCGAGATTCAGCTTGAGCTTTTAACAAAATATGTTAGATTATGTATGTTGCCAAAATCTACACATTTAAGGACAGACCAAAAACATGAGCCATAGCTAGGATTTTCTGTAGTAGTTTCTTAATGCCCCATATAATCCTTTTTCATTGTATGTTGTACTAACGTAAAATTTGCAAATTGAAAATGACTTTTATTTTGTAAACAAGCCTAGCACCACTGACGCTGTCAGAATTGAATGAAATGAAAAAAGACACACACGAGATGCGACATTTCATTTACATTTAGCACAAATAAAATATTCATGAGGAGATAAGATGAAGACGATACGCGCTAAAATTCATTGAATGTTTACGAATATATGCCCCTTACAACTGACATGGGCACAAACAAAGCATTGTATATATCGTTTGTTTTCCGTGCAATCTGTATAATGCTGACATTCTGCCATGTCTGTCAACCT
This sequence comes from Callyntrura guangdongensis, assembly GCA_027744295.1. Classification (NCBI taxonomy): domain Eukaryota; kingdom Metazoa; phylum Arthropoda; class Collembola; order Entomobryomorpha; family Paronellidae; genus Callyntrura; species Callyntrura guangdongensis. The sequence goes on from JAHZNB010005888.1 coordinate 10,825, forward strand.
CCATGAACCAAACCCTTTGTAATTGTAGGGACAACGACGTAGTTAAACGAACACGATGCATTCTTGCTCAACTCGATAAGCGTTTTCAAATGGGTCTGCGATACGATGTCTGCAATAATTGGTTGAAATGCTTTCTCCTCACACTAGCCTTTGGGTTACATTTTCACATTGTAACATCAGTATAGCTCAGCTCAATACGAACTGTTGAATTAATCGAGTGATAATTCCTTCTAGTGCAGTGGTTACGACTTAAAATATAAAATATCTGGACCCTGTGATGCCCTTTATTTAGTTTATAGATAGACAGCCAGACACTGCCAACTCCCTACTACCAAAAATACATTCTGCTAAGTAATAAAATCGGAATAATCCTTTAACTGCTGGATTACTTCAATTTTATCTTCAATCATTCATCTTAAAATATCATTTTGTCATCCCAGACGCATTATTTCAGGAATCATTTATCACCCACCATTGGGTTGAATCTTACCTGGAGTGGAAACATTAGCAGGGTTTAGAGGTGACACGCCTGCAGCTGCAGAGACAGATGCAGAATTTGGAACAGTTCCACCACCAGCCATTGCTGCAGCCTGTTCCCTTTGTTTTTTGCTGAGGAGGAAGCCTTGTAATTTTTGTTTGACTTCGGAAGAAGCCACCGCACTCTCCTCGTGTTTTTCCTTCTTCCTAATAGCTTCTAATTTGCTCCTCTCTTCATCTTCTCTCCTTCTTTGTTCCCAGTATTCCTGGAAAGGAGAAAAACAAACAAAAGAATGTCATCATCATTTACACTCAAACCGAACAAGGCAAGCATAAATAGTAAAAAAATCGCCGTAGAGTCAATCGTTTCGCTTAGTAGGTTTTTCCAACGCGGCCAGGCATGAAAAGAGGATGGTGGGATAACGAGGGAAATGTTTGACATTTTAACCATAATTGAGGGAAGAATAAGTGAGTGGGTGTTATTGTTACTCTACTGCTGCCACAATTGCATTTCCAGAAGCTATTACTCCTGCATAAAAACTAAAAATTACCTTTAGCTAATCCATCATTTTGATGGAAAACCAAGATAAGGTATGTAAAGGTCATCATATATTTACTACTACTACAAGTATTGTGTTGGATTAGCATAG
>JAHZNB010005889.1:0-11400 GCA_027744295.1 Callyntrura guangdongensis
TTGTCTTTCATGTATTGTACTTCATATTCCATAATTAATTCATCAGTCTTATCAAGACTACCACATGACTCCGTAACAGTGAATTCATTTGCAAATTGTTGACATATGTCATCATTATCATCATATATTTCACCACTACTACCTACTAATTTACAAATTCTAGCAGAGTTTTTTCCTCTAAAATTTGTAAGCTCATTCATTACATTCCAAATATTTTCGGAATCCTTAAATTGTTCAAATTTTTTTCTAAAATATTCTCTTTTCGCTTTTGCGACTTTAAAATTAACTAAATTTCTTAGCCTTTTGTATTCCTTATAGCAAGTACTATCTTTTGTTGCTCCAAACATTTTCTTCTTTTTGTCACGTTCCTCACATAAAAGTCGTAACTCACTACTAAACCAGGGAGCAAAAACAGATTTGATTAGTTTTTTCTTCATTGGAGCATGTACACTAAGCAACGCCAGTACAACATTTTCAAAAATCTTTAGTGCCTCGTCAGTGTCTACCTTTGACAGAATACTCCAATTAAGGTTGTTTATTTCATTGTTGAATTTCTGACTATCAAAATTCTTATAGCTACGATACTCAAGTAAATTATTTAAATATTTTCCAGATTTACCCTTCTTTCTAACTGTGTAGATCATACTGTGATCTGAACCAGCAAAATCTATTCCTCTAACAACTGAAAAATTGACTGGATCACTACAGTACATATGATCTAGTAGCGTAGAAGTAACATGATAATTTTGATTGATTTTATATGTAGCAATTCTAGTAGGAAAGTTTACAATTTGTTTCAGACAATGTTCAGTTGCAATATTAGTCAGTTCCTTAGACTCTGCACTTTTTTTCAAGAGATCAACGTTAAAATCACCTGCTACAATCACTTCACAATTAAGATTTCGTAAGGTACCGAAATAATCACTAATAAACACACTAAGTGCATCTTTAACACAGTAAGGTGGAATATAAACTACGGCATATATGATTGGTTTTATACCGAAACATTTTACTTTGATGGTCATGTACTCTACATATTTTACCTCAGTTTTAATTTCTATGTCTACTATTTCAAATTCACAGTTCTTGTTAACATATACTATAGTTCCACCTCCTTCTTTATCCATTCTATCCTTTCGAATCGTCACATATCCTGGGATATCATACATGTTTTCATTAAACACACGAGACTCCTTTAGTTTTGATTCAGTTATACCGCAAACTAGGATATTTCGTTCAGAGTTTAAAAGGTTATACAACTCATTAAATTTGTTATATATACCATTAATATTAACATGCAAGAATTTTAATCCTGGCATAAGTAAATTCTGATAATAATTATTTATCTGTTGGTTTGCATCCTCCTCAATTGAGCTTAAAGGGGGAGCACTGATTGTCGTATCAAAATACTCCTCCACATTCAGTATGTCCTGTATTTGATTTTCCTCTTGTGGGGCACTGCAGTGAACACATGTCCATTTATAGATTAGGTATAACGGACGCCCATCCACTTCTCCCGCTGGGGACTTGAATATTCCTCGGATACCACAAACCGTACAAGGAATCCATTTAAACTCCATTCTAATTATGAGAATATTTGAAAATGACTTTTATTAAGACTAGACTTGCCGTGTTAGTCACTGAAACTACTCCAGAGTGAGGACTGTATTTCAACAGGGCAGAGGCGTCAGACTCATGCATGTCCTGTACAGCTGATCCCACTCTGGTCACTTTTCAGTGATCTTTAGATTGATGTCCACCCAGAAAGGTCCTATTACAAACCATGGGATGATGCATCAGTCGGGGCAAGTTGAACGTCCGCGAGTCAAAGAAGGCACTACTATTCTTTGTTATTGGGATAGTAGAATAGAACAATTACTTTTTAAAGCAATTTAACTGCTTATTAGTACTTTTTGTGAAACCAAAAACACTTTGATTTACTTATCAACTGCTTAGGTTCACTTTACTCTTTATTTAAAATATTTTGGATAACAATTTCACTTTCAAATTAAATTAAAACGACAGAATCACAGATCTGTGTTTTCTGCTTGTTATCAGCAGCCTGTGCTTGAAGTTTTTTAAAGTTTGAAGTTTAGATAAAACTTTGTTGTGCTATTTTATAAATAAGCAAGATGAACTATTTTTTTTATCCGTTGACTAAAAGAAGAGCATTTGGTACAGTATCAAACTCAAAGATACATTGTTGTGTAACGCTGAGTTTAATTTAGACAACGGCTCAGTTTTCAAGTTATAATCTGTTGATGTTGAAAGATTGTGAAAATCTATAAAAAAAATACAGTTTGACAGACTATTATTTACCATTATATTGTTAACTAATGTATGACTAAGGTATAAATGAAAAACTTTCTTGATAAAAAAAACTTTGTGCATTCTAGCACTAACAGTTTTTATAGATAGTTGTAAACGATATGGTCGGTATATGTATTTTTTTGTGGATCCAACAAAAAGGATGCATGTTCTTAACTGTAGGTACATGTATTTTACGATAAAAAATATCTTTGCCGTTGACATTTCCTTTCTCCTAAGAATCAGCCAGCATAATTTTAACTGAAATAATAATATACATACATGCATAACAATACAATGCCAAATGCTTATCCTGTAGTCACATTTAATCTGGGTTGTATGACAGACAACCATATAGAAAAGCTCTAACTCTAACTGATGCATTTGAAAGGGGCCAAGGATCTTTATTGTGTCTTGTGTCCATTCTGTGCAAAATGCATATTGCACATGCACCACCTGCCTAGTTTATGTGCAATCAAAACTCGCTTTATGCCAGTGGTGTAATTAAGACTAACAAAGTTTGGATGTTGTATGAATAATCGTAGAACTGATGATGATGAATATGGTATAAAAAGTAGAAACTATATATACGAGTTTGTTGTTACTCTGGTGTTCTAGTACTAGCCAACAGCCAACTTGTCTCCACTCGTCCACTCCCTACGCCAAAACACAGGAGACATTCTCTGTTCGAAAATATATATACCGAGATGTTAGGACGTTCCTGCAGACGTACAACAACAGAGTGTGAAAATGAAGTGTTGTATCATTATTTCATTATGCCCTGCAGCCCTTTTTCTGAATGAAAACTAACGACCTTCATTATATCCGTTCCATTCCATTCGTTAAAACAACATACAACTCATAAAAACAAAAACTTTTACATGTAAATAGTAGGGCTAGTAAATCACAAGTTTTATGCACAATGATTGTTGTGAAGTATGCAATAAATAAATGAAACATGCACAATTTCAAATAATATGATGAGTAAGGTATTTTATAATGATGAGGATCGTACTTTGTTCTGTGAGGAAACATTCACCATGTTTAAAAAGTACTTTACGCGTAAAAATGTTCGTAGTTGTAAATACTTTCAGCCAGCAGAGTCCTTAAACTGATTAATGTATACCAGGGAATGATTTGGTAAAGAGTAAAGACGAGATAACATAAATAATAATGATGGTAGAGTTCAAAATTACAAGACTTGGCTTGCTATTAACTATACAGTGCAGGGAAAGGATTTAGGATTTGTATATTTAATTTCCTAAACAGAAATGTTTTTTTTTGTTTAGCTCGTCTTCGTGTAATAACTCTGACGGGAAATCAATTATCAGCTCAACTAGCTCATCACAAGATAACGTTGCAGGGGATTTATTAATTTGTCCGCCAGTTCCTCCCAGAGGAAGTGCTAATAACAGTGCAGCAAACGAGATCTTCGCGTAAGTCATACTAAATTGTACTCATGTGACTACGTACACAGGAAATAATTTAAAATGAAGTCTAGTTGTAGTCGTACCCTTGAGTATAACCGGATGTTATCATGTTTGTCAATTTTGATTGTTAATACAGAGATTTTGCAAAAACTGCAAATGAAATAGAGAAAAAGGCACAGGAGTCTAAGCATTTAGATGGCATTATCTTTGACAGTGACTCTGATTCTAGACCAAGGGGTGCACCGGATGGAATTGAAGCACCACCACGAAGTAATCAGATAAAACTATTAAAATTATTTAATGAGTAGTGGGTAAATAAATCTTAATGACAAGTTGTACTAAATAAATAAAATACTGTTCTTAAAGTTTCGCCGCCACCAAAAGGAAAGAAAACAGAGAATCACGTCAACGGATCGAGCAACAATTCATCAACGGACATTTTTGGCTCGGACCCATTTTTTACATCTCCGGATCCTTTCGGCATGCCTGATTTTTCAAAGACAAATGGAAATGTTAACGGCTCTGTGACCGCTAACAATGTATTTTCCTCTACTAATGGATTTTCAACTCAAATGAATGGGCTCAGTAACAACACGAGCCCGTTTGGAAGCAATGGAACAACTCAGAACGGCATAAACAACACATTTAATATCAATGACATGAACAACGGCTCTTTGTCAACAACTTCAATCAATTCGTCGAAAAATTATAGTAACTTAACTGGTCTGTTTGCAAATGGGGAAGGAGCCGCAAATGCTTTTACTTTCCAAAACAACTTGACCAATTCTTTTAAAGCACAACAGCAGCCACAAAACATTGATAGTGCGCTGCAAATTCTTGATAAAAAGATTGAGGAAATGAAGCTCGGCTTTAGCAGAGGAATACACAACGACGACTTTCCACTAGAATCTTTGGATCCTCTTCGGCAAACTTCATGAAGTCAATAAGTACATGTAGCTGTAGTCATTGACAAAAGAACGTCCATTTCATATGTTTTAAAGAAAGGACGAAAAAATGTTTGTAGAAGGAATTTATTCCTCACTTATGTTGTATACCAGTTTTAAGGTAGAAATGTCATTCCATCTTCCAAAAAAATGAAAATACCTATGCAAAATTACTAGTTTGGATAAGTAGATGACAGATTGATAATTAGAATATGATTGGCAAAGATTAGTACGATTTTAATCAACGTATATAGATAAAATCCTAGAAAAATTGCTTCATCAACAACCTCATCACCATCTCTCTTAAAACTCAAAAATTTTATCAATGACGTAGAATAGTAGGGTAGATATATCTACAATAGTATGCATCTCTTTCAAGTTCTGTTTAAGTTTTTACTGTTGCATTTTAGTGATAGTTTTGATTTTACTAAATGACTACTTAAATTTGTTTTGAGCATCTTTTATGTGGGATCCTGACACGATTTACTTGTGTAATTAAGCTCGATTTTGTTTACTTGTGGATAATGTGTACGCAAAATATCTTTTTAAATAGATGTGTAAGTAATGTACGGCGCTTTTTATTATGTAATAGGTACACATAAGTTTAATGACTGGTAAAATAGTTTTTATTGGAAGAGTTTATTGTTGCTTGAAACTGGAAAAGCAAATCAATTTATGTACAGCGATTGCGAACTTGTGTAGATAGAAGTGAAATTAAGTCAAATGTATATTCTGAGATGAGTTGTAATAAATATTTTAAATGCAATCACGTAATAGGATTTAATCGGGTGGATGGTCGTGCCAAAGCCAACAATCATTTTATTATTTAAAGATTTTATTGACGAGGATGAATCGAATGCACCAAATAATCCACATCTTCCAGCTCGCACCAAAGTGGCTTTTTTAATCTAAAAAGCATTGCAATATTTCTGCAATCCGTGAAGATATCATAAAAACGTAAAAATCGTAAAACAACAGGCTTATTCTTTGCTTTTTATACACTTTGCATTTAATAAATTTTTATTGCGTTGAAGTAATAATTATTATTATAAGTTAGATGGGTTAAGTTCTCTGTAGTTTCGACATTAAATTTTAACTAAAAATACATCAATGTCAATGAACCGTTTTATTTTTTATTTTTAACATATATTTGTAAAGATAGTGCATAATTTTTCAATTGTGTTTTGCTGCTTAAATGGCAATCATTAATAATCATTTCTTAGCATTAAAGTACGTTCATCAGATCGAATTTCGTTTCAGGATAATTACATAACGACGATATCATCCTATCTTGCAAGGCATTTTTGTAAATGTTTACCTGACTATATACTTACAATAGCTCTTCTCATTTTACTTGAAAGACAGTACAACAATAATAATACTAGGTACTTCTTGTATTCCAACAATGACCGATCTCATCGTCGTAATACCCACCATTATAGAACACGCAAAAATTTGTATATATATTTATAACTAATAAGCTCGAGAGACATGTGCAAAAACAAGTTATACATAGTAAGTTTGTAAATTCTTTCATAGCGAGCATTACGTATCATTCCATTCTGTTGCTACTAGAGGTTTAATTACAGCATAGAACATGCGTATACGTTATTTTCAAACTTTCCAAGTAGTACAATCAAAAGAGTACGTTAAAAATACTGACTCGGAATCTTCGGTTATCTGACTCTTTTGCAAAAATTATCACGTTCACATGTTCGTGAACGATTTCGGGAATACAGCAACAGAGCGCACATCGCACAAGTAGCATTATAACGACACAAAACATACTGATACTATAAAATTATTGTAATTCGTTTGTTAACTATTTATATAGAAGTGCAATAACATGATTCATGGTTTATATGAAACTCACAACCATATATGCATTACACATACATCATGCTAATCTCACACTAAATTTTAAGGTAGTATGTACTATGCACACAAACAAAAACCACAAACGGTAGTGGGAAAACTTGATACATAACAAAACCAAGATAACATACACAAAATAGACTTATTACAACAAACAAACTAATGTTTCGACGATTACACTACAATTCAGATTCATTTTTAAGTGTTCAAAAATGTCACTGCCGTTATCATTGCTACCTCTTCTTANAATTCAGATTCATTTTTAAGTGTTCAAAAATGTCACTGCCGTTATCATTGCTACCTCTTCTTAGAAACATACATGCTATCATTGTTGTTGTTGTTATTATTATTGCTGTTACCGTAACTGCTGCTGGATTCTTCCATTGTCTGCGAAAGTTTCTTTCGACGTACCATCGAAGTCTGTACGTCATCGTCGTCTTCATCACGATTGTAACCGAAATTAACGTATGAAAACCCCGGCTGGAATATTCCCACTTTTCTTTTTCGGTCCACGCCGTCTTGCGACTGGTTGAGAGGCGAAAGTTGTCTTTTATATCGCGCGTTCACTGGCCGTGTAGAACTATGACCGTAGCTATTGCTTAAATCAACTGCATCAGATCTAGTTGAAAAATAGGAGCCTGAAAACGACGCCTCCGAACAAACGGACGTTTTGTGCAGTCGATCTTGTACATTGTCAAGGGCTCGGAGAAAATTGGCCAGCGATGATGTTGACGCTTCCAACGAGCTTCGGCCATGCTCTGAGTTGATACTAGCGTCGATTTGATCCCCTCCTACAGCGTGAGGGTGCTGGTGCGGAACAGGAGTAGTCTTTCTACTTGCACGAACACTACTAATAATCTCATCAATTGTGTGATATGAGCATGTGCTCACGTTTGAAATTTGACTTTCCTGAGAAATTTTACGGGGATCACCAGAACGTTTTCTTTTTAGGTTTTTGGCATAGTGTTTTCCCTCATTCTCGTTAAAAGATTGCTGACGACGAGTAGAAGGGCGTCGTAAAAATGGACTGTACTGACTGAGACCGTGAGGATTTCGAAGAATTCCGCCAAAAGCTTCCTTTTCTGACTCAGCATGGGAGATTTTTCTATAAAGATGTAATTGAATGGAATGCAATCGTAAGACACTGTTCCAGTTTCCCTTCATGCGGAGGTTGTGGATACATATTTCAATTATATATGACTTTTATGTTAATCTCAATTTTAGTTATTTGTATTTGGCAGCAAAGAATATTAAAAGTTAGATTTGGTTGAATACTCGAATTAGTAATAAAATAAGCTAATTTTAAGTTATCAGTGTTTTATACAAAGAAGCCAATTCGTTAAATCACTGTTAATTTTTTGTTAATAAAAGTTAAGCCTTAAAATTTAAAATCATGCTTATACTCAGTGAGTTAGACAAATATATTACAGAGATTTTAAAGCTAGTCTTAATATTTAGTCAAGTTATATAGCTTCGTTGTCGTATCACAAATACAGATAAATATGTACCTACATCACCGTTGTTAGTTTTACTTTTTTAACACTAGACAGACATGCACTTTCGCGATATGTATATCTGTCAGCAGATAACTATTCTATAATTTTCTAAAATACACATAATGAGATACTTTTTGTTGAGAAAGACGTTTTAAAACTCATCTAACCGTTTCGTATCAGACTCGTTTCTTGAGATTTTTCTTGATGTCTCAGGTGGGGCTGTGTTTCCAGAAATTTTCCTTATGGCACCACTAACTTTGCCCATGAAAGTCTGGCTTTTCCCTGTCGTTTTGTCACCTTCAAGAGACATCAGACTCATGGACTACCACACATTCTAATTGCTCTGCTTTTGGGTCCTCGTTTAAGAGAGTTGCTTGGTCGGTATTTGAAGTTACTTTAAATTCCCACGGTGTAACAGCTCCATAATTTTCTGGATGTTCACAAAATGTTAGAGAGATACGTAATTAATCGACACGTTTTGCAGAAAATAGTTTTATAATTAATCATAGCCGTAATAACATTTATCATACCAGTTGGTGTTAAGTTGTTGGAAGTGGTACTGGCTCCACTCTCCGAATTACAGCTATTTCGTCGCTGATGTTCATAACCACTGTCCTCTGGAGATTCCACAGGTCCAAAAATTTTCTCTTCTTCCACTTCCTGTTCGTACTTGTTAAGTTCATCGACAGCGTTAATTACATTTTGCATCACATTTTCACTAAGCGCATTTACAACAGTAGCCAAAAATTCATCTGTGGTCACAGTGTCATTGAGATGGAGCAGGTTTGCAAAAGTTTCATCCCGGTTTATTCTAGATAAATCCGATTCCGACAGCCGCCGTTGTAATCCTTGCTGATGATGGGCACGTTCTTTCTTCACAAAGTATGGGCGTCCGCCAGGCAACTGCGGTTCGCCATCTACATATATGGGTAATCGTGGTAATGAGCTGCATCTCCGTTCAAACTGCACCCAAGACGGCCTACGACTTTGGGATCCGAAGACTGTCCCATTAATAGTTCTTGTTTCTTCTTCACCCTGTTCTGGGACCTCATATACTGGTTTGATTTTCATTAAATACAACTCATTAACAACTCTCCGCATGTAGTCGATGTCCTTGGATAATTTTTCTTTTGTATTCTTGATGCCCGTTATACGTTTTTCCAGTACACCTCGAACTTTCTTGGATTTCATTCCTTTCGCAATGAAACCCAAGATCATGATTAAGTAACCCAAGCCAAAAGTAATCCAAATGATGATAAAAGCTTTATACAACCACAACCAGATATTGTGACCATCTCCCATTCCTGCAATAAGACATAATTTTTGCTGGTTTTAAAAACATTCAAAGTAAAATATCATGTCAACACCTTAAACTGGATTTAACCAATTTTACCTGCGACGTAATCACCAAACCCGATCTGCATCGAAAATACAAAAAAAAAATTAATTTGTGTCCTCGTATGCACTTCTATCCAAATTTAAACATAATGCAAAAACACAATACAAAGCAAAAGTTTTTCACATAAAGCTATGCAGTACCGTGGTTAGAGAGACGAATGCGAAGTACACCGAATCCAAAAATGTCCAATTTTCTATTAATACAAATATTCCGGCAGGAATAATAATGAACACAACTACACCTGGTATCAAGTAAAAAATTATTTCAAACACGAGAGTCAACGTTTTCCCTCGATACTGCTTGTCTTTCGACTTTTGGTGAACTTTCACAATCTGTAAGGAAAAATCATTTGGGTTAGGTCTTAAAAAAGAAATCATTTAATATATTATAATGACTAATGACATACAATTTAGAACTTTAATAATGGATTATTAAAAGAAAACTGACAAGAAATTCGCACAGTACCCCAAAATTTTCTCCGAAAGTAGGCATTGAAGGATAGACATAATACATTATCGCAACACGGGCAATTTTGTTTGTAATAGTTTTAAAAACAGCTTTATATCAATAAGCCGTTTACTTACCTTATTACTGAAGTAATCACCAACTCCACTGAGCAAAATACCATTGAGAGGTATTCCAAACAACGCATAAACCATCATGAGACTTTTACTGAGGGAAGTAGATGGAGATAAATGTCCATATCCTTAAACAATCAAAGCAAAATCTTATAGTTTAACTTTAGTCGTGATTCAGAACAAGTTTTTCAACTTTCCTTGTCGATGTCTTACCGATTGTTGTTACAACAGTGAATGCAAAGAATACAGAATTGTAGTAGTTCCACTTTAGAGATTGAGGTTCTGGTGAACTTGTATCGTCTAAAAGATTGTCAAGTCCACAAACTGTGGAAATTCTATTTATCACTCCTTCTTTCGCTGATGTCAGAGCATCCAGAACGTCTGGACTAGTCATGTTACTGTAGAAGTTATGGTCGAGGCGAAAAAGTATCTCTGGAAAGAAGCAAACAAATAAATAAATATGTACTCCATTCATCATGTTATCCTTATCTATCATTTTTCATTATGTTCGCAACCCCAGCACAACACAACGAACCCTTATCATCTTACAATTTAATTGGTTTTATGATGTAAACACGTATTTAAATAAAGATTATCACAATTTATTGTCATTAGAAGGTCAAGTTAAAACGTAAAGACACTTTTGCCGGCTGCTGAAAAGGCCCAACTTTGTTTTCCCTGTCTTATCGCTACTGCCTTTATCAAGTAGGTAAGTACGACACGAGTGCAAGCAACAAGCAACCACAAAGCTAATGAATGAACAGTTCCAAAATGATTTTACTCTGGTAAATTTTAAATAAAACCTATAATTAAGTTTATGCTTATGTTTTGCTTTGGTAGAGAATATAGCCGGAATTTTTCGCATACACATAAAACTTGTATAAATGGTATGTGTAAAGTTAAAGCTGCATCCTGGTGCTTTGTGCATATAACTTTGTATCGTTACAATCTTTACAATTTGTAAGGTTCATCTAGGTTACCTCATAAGTAATATATTGAGCACAGGTTATTGTATAAAATTAAAACTTTTATGCGCTAGGTACTTGGTCTTATAATAAGACTCTTATTAATGTGGGCTGGCAATTACCCATCATCTCATCAATTCATTTCATTATGTTTTGTGTGGGGTATTTTGAAACGTAAGTTACGGCCCACGGCTACAGCTTGCTGAAGTATTTGCATACAATAAATTATTGGAAAATCCGCAACAAAGCGTGTGTGGTCCCAACAATTCATCGAAAATGGTGTGATGCACAAAGATAGGTATAGGTTTCTGGATGTCTCTACATTAAATTAAATACATTAAAAATATTAATAATTCTTTACAGCAGTTTCAAGGATCGAATAAATTAATATGCTACACGGCTTAAT